>MU619276.1:102657-118940 GCA_025201805.1 Parasitella parasitica
AGCAGCCTTTAAATTTTTACAAGGCCCTCCCTTTCATTCCTTCTTTTTGCATTTAGAAAACATCATGGCGCTTCGAGCAGTATTATCCAGTCTTTCACATAGATTCACAGCACCGGCAGCACCGGCAGCACCGATGCAATGGATGCGCCAAATTTCAACAACGCAAGCTGTCCATCAAATTGAAGGCGGAAAAAGCGCTGCTGGCCAGGAAGAGACACCAACCCCTGCCATGCCTCACCTGTTGGCACAAGAGCTTCGTGGACCCAATGAACTTTCGACATCCCTGGATGCCTATTCCGGCAGATCCATGGGGTCGGTGTCAAACCCGAATATTGCTTACAAGCGCTTGAATTCTATCTTGACGCAAAACAACGTTCGCAAAGAACTGCGTGCAAATAGATATTATGAAAAGCCAAATGTCGCAAGAAGACGAAAGAATATCGAACGCAATCGCAAACTGTTTGGTGCAATGATCGGAAAGAAGGTTGCGCTCATTATGCAAATGAAGCAAAGGTAACGTCTGCATGGCATTCGACACGCTCTACGGCTACTAATACTGTATCATTCAACTTTTTACAGAGGCATGTAAAGATATTGAATATATACAAAAAATGTAGCATACATCGAATAAAACCCCCCACTCACCGAATAGTAGATATTGTACTTTTTTTTTTTTTATTATTATTATTATTATTACTACCCTTGCTGCTTTCAGTATCCTAATCCTAGATTCGCTGGTGCTTTGATATTCTCCATTCTACACAACTCTCGAACAATAAAATGCCATGCATCTTTCTCCAGACCAACACGACGACCGTAGTCCCATAGTTTTCTTCGCTTGTATTCGTACGTCTCATCGTCAATACCCCTCAGAATCTCATCCAGCCGGTGTACCTGATCACGACGAACCCGCACAATAAACGAGTCCCAATCTACATCATACTCAAAGGGCTCAATGATGCCATCCGCAATAACCACAGGGACAACACCAAATGCCATAAACTCCCAAATACGAGTGGTATCCAATGTCCAGCCCATTGGACTTAGCCCGTATTTTGCACGTCCCAGCTTTTGGAGGTATTCCTGATCTGCAATCACTTGGCCAATTTCATACCCAGGATAATGCGAAAAGTACTGGAACATCAGCGATCGAATACCGTTTGAGTATTCGTCTTCAGGCTTGACATCGGGACAGCAGCCTTGGAATAGGACGAAAATATCTCGCTTGCCAGATTTTGGATGTCCATCGTGGTTTAAATAAGTCAAAGGATCGATTCGCAAATGGTGGATCATCCTCGTCGATGAGGGAATCACAATGTCTCTTCCATAGCGATGACGCTGCATCCATTTCTCTCTCTTGTCGCCAACTGTCTTTAGAAATATGGCCGGCTGGAAACGAGCATTGTTCTCGTAGTATGTGAATGTTTTGTCCATTGGGTGGATCATGATGTGGTTTCTTCCACTCGTTTGGTTCCAGTAGGGCAGATCGTTGATAACCATGTCCATCATGGGGTCGACGTAGTTGGCATCCACCTTGCAGCGCTCGTCCCATTTCCATCCGCTCTCGGCCCAGCAATTGTATAAATAACACGCCCCAAAGAACGGAATAAAGTAAAAAGTAGCCTCCTCAGGGTTTTCAGTAACATAATGTCTGTAGATAGGACTGGAGGGATTGGTGAGCTGATTATGCAAGATGATTTCAGAGTTGTAATTGGATTCGTGGCATCTTTCTTCCTGCACTCGCTTGGACACTTGGAACGTTTCTGGCGCTTTATATACATAGATTTTGGGTCTGCAAACTGCTTGCTCTAATGGTGTCGGCCAATACGAGGGTGTATCCCGTATCGGAAGTGGTGGCGCTGGTGGTGCTGCTTTTCTATTTAACCTGTACAAAATGCAAACTAGGAGAAACCCAACTGTGGCTCCTAGCAGAAGGATCCATCGTCTGTTGAGTCGCAGGACATTTGCCATAATATTTAAAAGGTGTAATAGAAAAAAAAAAAAAAAAAAAATAAAAAAAAAAAAAAAAAAAAAAAAAAAAAAAAAAAAAAAAAAAAAAAAAAAGAGGGTGCACAAAAAAAAGGCATCCATGTTGACACATTAACATTGACTCATGAATAGCTACAATTGGTAGCCTGTTTTTCTGTTGAATGTGAAAGCAGCGGCTCTAGTGCCAATAATAGGGGCCAATGGCCGTCTAATCGCAACCGCCAAACAATAGTAAACATGAAATAATGTTGGCGTTTGTGTATCACTATTACTCTTTGCAGTACAACTTTTTGAATTGGAGCCAAAAAAAAAAAAAAAACTAGTTTTATTAATCTGATACGATTATTGGAGAGAAACCGATGCGATTATGCAACAATTGTTGAAAATTGATAGCAGAGCTATGCACTGTCAGACACTACATGTATTTGAAGGATTTTGCATTTCCATTCAAGAATGTTGTCTCTGAAGCAATATCTGGGGATACAACACCAGCCAAGTTCCCTTGACAACCAGTGTCACTGAAAACATGTACGCTGAACGCACTGTCTCCATTTGTTATTGTTAAATTTTTACTGTCTTTTGGAAGCTCGTAACATTGATCAAATATAAGAAGCTTCAAGTTTTGATGGTTGACGGTCAACGGACCCTGGACGATTTTGAGGCCAGAGACAACGCAGATAGCAGATAAGAAAAGTGGAATTGAGAGCATTTTGTTAATTTGAGATATTGATGTATTTTTCCTTCGTTTGAGATGAAGCGCCCTTATATATATACTTTCGCTTCCTATGTTCATTCACTATATGTGGTTTGCTTTATTCAAAATGTATTATTGTTAATACTGACAGTAGCTGTATAGATTAATAATTTAAATTAATTAAATATCATCAATATGCCAAAAGGTTTAGCAACTGTTGAAAACCCCTTGCTATGCTGGATCATTGTTAACATTGGCTTGGTACATTGCCAATCTGATTCGTAGCTTTTCTTCAGCAGAACCAAGCGATTTACTGCTACTGTTCTTCACTTGATTAGTCTAATGGTCTTGCGCCATTGAACTTTTTATCATTCTTACAACCTCAAACATATCACCGTCCATACCATCAAGTAAAATATTGTGTTGGAGATTATAGCATTTATTTACTTTCACAACTTTGAGAACCACAAATTTAAAGATAGCACAGAACATCTTCATCTTCAACATAATGATTCCCTTGTTTACGTTTTTGATTACCATATAAATAATGTATAAAAAGAATAATAGGTTAGTGTGGTTACGTACTAGCAAAGTGCAATAGTGGCTTCATTGTGCCGGTTCTCGTGTCAGTGGAAACAGAATAGGCTATTATGTTGTACATACGATTCGCGATAGAATACTGTAGTACTGCATTGAGCGGATGATTATATTCATTGTTTGCATATATATATGTAATTAATATCCATCAGGCACAGTTGTTTCTTGGCTCACGGCGAGCTGCAACCTTATAATAATCTCTTTGATAATATACAAAAGTGGCTCATTATCAGAGTTCAAAAGAGCCTATTCCAACTGGAGTGAACAAGTCCAATTTTCAAAACTTCATATCTCAACGAAAAATCAAAGCTACAAGAGTATCTTGCACGCAGTCAAGCATACTTCAATATGAAAAGGTTTCTTTTTTTTTATTATTAGGTTTTAGGCATTTTTGCCACAGAATATAAACAAATAGTCAACTGAAAGGCTATTTTGAGTACAGGTTTAAAGGTAGTTTTCAATACCTATCTGTAGGATGTTATATCTCCTCAAAGGGCCAATTTTTCCTCGAAGTAATGAGGAATAAAATTGGGTAGAATGTAATGCCTTGCCATTCCTCGATTTTTCGGGCAATAGCTCATCCATTCTAGTATGGCTTTAGTTTTAAAAAATATATTTAAAATTTAAAATTAATGAGAAACAGCTCAAACTTTAGGTAAAATTTTCGGAAGGTTTTTATCAGGAAAAGCTTGAAAAATACATGATTATTTTCAAAATTTAATTTTACAAACAACCATCTAATAATTTAGAACAGGTTACTATGCATTTTATTAAAGATTAAGAATGTTCATGATTCTGATCTTTCTATCCATTTGAAAGGGGATGTTGCTATTATATAAACTCGGTGTATATAATGGTTGTTGAAGTGGTTCTACAAGATAAATGCTGCAGGCACTAGTACCAAATAACTTTCACCATAAACGATTCAAGATCTCAAAGCTCAATTAGCCTATGTGATATCACAGATAACATATGATTCCCTACAATCAGATATATGACGAAACTTGTTATATATTTGCTAACCAAGTTCCTTAGAATATGTAAAAGTGCATATGGTGGAAGGAACGACTAAAATTTAAACGGTCAGAGGGATACTGATATTGTATGAAAAGTATGGAAAGAGTCATGGCTCTGCAAGTTAGCACATGTAGCATGATGATGGCTTTATAATATATTTGTATAAAAGAAATGTGTTTTTTGACAGATCCATGCTCGATGTGAACCTATGATTCAGCAGATCAATGAATCTATCTTCTGGCCGGCTCAATAGATTCGATAAAGGGGCTTCATTTTTGCCTAAAAAAAACAATTCCCAGTGCCTGATGTACATATATGTAGTCTCTCATCAGAAAATTAAGCTTTTACAACGTGTTCATACATATATACAATCAATGAGCCATGGTGTTTTTTAATTGTTATTATCCATAGCAAGTATCTTATATATGTGATGCTAGTTTCAAGTGCTATGTGTATTTTTTTTCTTCTTCTTTTTGCTGTACGCGCAGTATATGCATGTGATTTATACAGAAGGGAGAAGAAGCAGACTGTATACATGCCCGATTGGAAGGATCTAACATAAAGTTACTAGTAGCTACATAATTAATGCGATTTGTTCCATAGAATATGTACGAATCCACAAGATGGATTACTGAATAAGTACTACTGCTGTTACCAGACTTTGACATCACGAATCTTGTTAATCTCACAATTCAAGAACCTTGGTACCCTCAAATCACAACTGTAAGGTCTTTAAGATGGCTCATTGTGCAGATTGTATATGTAGCAGATCAGCCAGACACTTTTAGCCCTCAAGTTTCACAATATGTAAAGAATATGTTTGTTAATGAAAACCAGTTCGTATGTGTGACATTTTCATCGTGTACACATATAAACAAAAATTATGTAACATGTTTATTATATACGTATAAAATCGTGCACGACAGCTAAGTACATTTGCAAATCTATACAAATAATAGACTACATATAGACATGATAGTAAACAATCTCACACGTTTATCGTTCCCCGCGGTAACCCTTAAATGACTGTTTTCTTCTAAATCAACAGAAGTAAGATTTTCAGGAGTATATGGCAAAAAAAAAAAAATAAACCAACTATCTCCCGCCATCATGTAGGGTGTTCACGGGTTGTGTAAAACTCCAAATAATGTCATTCAACGTGATAAAGTGGCGATGGATATTAGCAACTATTTGACATGGCATAGGTATAGGAGTGCAAGAGTACGTTAATTATATGATGTGCGTATCCTGGACCAAACATTATATTGCGACAGGAATTCTTTAGTGTACATGTAGTAGTAATATGGCGCTCAAAAAAAAAAAAAAAAAAAAGATGTAGTATTCCCCAAATTGTTGGAGGCATGTCTTTTATTTTTGTTAGCCAGCTACGTCTAATATATACGTATATAAGGGCGATATGAACAGTAGTTCTACATGCATACACGCATCTGTTGTAAATGTAAAAGCGGTCTCATCTTACATGTTTTCAGTATGTATGAGATGCTATGATATCAGATCTGTCATGTACATATACATGTAGGAGTATATGTGTAAAATCTATATTCTTTATTCTTTTCGCCCTCCTCTTCCCATTGCTCCTTCTTCTCTGTAAGTGTAAAAATAACGACAAGATGTAGCCTCTACTACTGCTACAACAACAACAAAGAAAGTTAATAAAGATGCATTGCATTATGTCTAACCGCCACCAGTCAGAATGGCCAAGTGATATTAACAATCTCTCCTCGACCACACCGAAAAAAAAACAAATATAGTAAACCGTTGTTTGTTTAATAAATTAGCACTTTTTGGTTGTATATATATATTTACACACTCTGTATTTATATTGCAATAATACATAAAATTAAAAATATCTTTCTTTCTTTCTGCTAAAAAGGATTCATCAGTTTATGCAGGGTTTATTGCATTCCCCCCATTTACATTATCGAAATCAGGAAAAAAAAGGGGCAGAAGAGTCAGTGATTCTAGGTTGAACAGCCCAATAGCAGCTGCTCAAATGCGATTGACAGTTAGTTTTTGGTTCTATTTTGAGAATCAACATATTAATTATGCAAAGGTTTTATGTAATATTATTAAAAAACGCACAAAGAAAGTAGAAAAGGCCATTGACTAACAAGAACAATATAAAAAGACGTCTATTTTATTCTCTTCTTTTTTTCTTTATTTCTCAAATCAACCACCCCCTCCTCCATTCATTATAAACCAGCAACACATTTCATTCCTTTATTCAAATGTTCAACTCATCATCCTCATTATCGTCGCAAAGCTCAGTTTTTAGATTAAACAAGCCAAAGTCTGCGAGCCCTCGCTTTAGCTCAGCCAAAGCATACTCTCCATACCCTCTCTCTCCCTCTCCCTCTGCTGCTAGCAACTCTGCAGAAGTCGAAAAAATTCCTCGCCCCTTGAACAGTTTCATGATCTTCCGTCTCGAAAAACAGAGAGATATTGTCGACAAATGCCCCGGTGCTAACCATAGAGATATCTCCAAAATCATCTCCAAATGGTGGAAGGAGTTGCCAAAGAACGAAAAGGATTGGTACGTTGCCGAAGCCGAGAAGCGCAAAGCAGAACACAAAGCACTGTAAGTCTTTTCTTTTCTTCAAACACATTGTGGAATAAGCAGCTAAATTTCTTTTCTATAATAGGTATCCCGACTACAAATTCTGCCCCCAGAAGAGAGCCACCAAACCTAGAGCTTATAGAAAGCGTGCAAGAAATGAATTTGTTGCCAGAGATTTTGAAAACAAGCAAAGCCTATCTGCCTTGTTCAAGGGCGGCATGTTGGCCTCCAGCTCTTCTGCTACCTCTGCCTCTCCCACCTCTATCTCATCCTCTGAGGATGACGTTAGTAGCTCGAGTCAGTCAGACAGTTTGGCCCGTTTTATCCGCAACGAAAAGCTGCCTTCCAGCAAAGATTTTCAGTTTGTGAACGTCCAGCCCACTTCATCAATCAGCACAAGCAGCAACAGCAGCAACGGTAGCGTCAGCGATGATCCTAATACAACATCACTCGCCATCAAGCCACCTACAGTGCCCGAACTGAAGGTCCCCGAGGTCCCCAGCACCTCTTCCATCTATTACCCTACTACTACATCTTATTATACCGTCCCCCCCGGAGCATATTCAGTCCCATCTCAATCAACAGCCTATATCCATCCTACCAATGCTGCCTCTGTGAATAGAACTGAGCCCTGGGTCAACTACAATATCTACGCTAATTATTATAATCCCTCTGGTGAAAGCTATCCTCATACCCCATACGTGGTTGGTAGTAATGCAGCTGCACCAACAACGTTACACTACCTCACTCCCAACTACCACTATTATCCTGCTCTGCCTCCACCAGTGCAGTACAATACATCTTGTCTTTATCCTTACGATAGTCATACTAGCAATAGAAGCGGCAACACCAGCAGCACCAGCAACAGTAGTCCTATCAGCAACATCACAGAGAACTCTGCCATCGCGCCCAGTCTCTTGACTCAGCCTTTCCCATACCACTCTTAGACTAAATCTTTTTTCACACTTATGGATTTGTAATAAACTGTACCTTGAGTTAATATAGAATAAAAACCTCTAGTCTTATTTGTTGCAATGAAATGGTCTTACTAAAATGGCATTTGCATATTAATGAATACTGTTATATATATAAAAAAAAAAAAAAAATTGTCGCACTGTATATATACAGTATATATGGCTAAACAAACATACCCTTCAAACTTTAAATCAAATTAAAAACGCATGGCTTTATAAATGTACCTGGTTTAAAATATCAAAGGGGGGTATATAGCAACAAAAGGAGAAATTTGTGTTTGTTTGTACATGAAATACCGTGTATAAATATCTGAATAGAAATTCATATATTCAAATTATGTAGCTGGTGGCATAGATATTCGTCAAGACCGGAATATATAATTAGATTGCGAAAAAGCTTACCAACTAATGAAACTAATGAACACAACATATATCACGGAATCACATACATAAGAGAAGAAAAGCGGTAAAAATTTCATTATTGACAATTGTAAAATGTGCGGTCTACTTGCAAAAAAAAAAAAAAAAATGTCGTGCATGTACAGGGCAACGTTAATCTATACAAATATATAGACTATTCTTACAAAGAGACACGACTCAAAAGTGGACAGTGTTTGGTACCGACCTCTCTTTCCTCTAGATTTGTCATTCGTACGTATATTATCTTGAATCATCCGTGATGATACACCACCGCCGTCCAGTCAATGGCCTGCATACGGATTTCAAGTCAGGTATGTCGATCACAATGACTCTTGTCCTGTCTTTTGAGTACGATAGACATGTATGTAAATGAGGGATGTGTCAACCCCTTCCGTATGATTAAATATTTTCCTGTTTATGTGTATTTGTACAAATATATTTCATCATTGTTCTTGACAGAAATAAGAAATCCTGGGCTTCTTTTTTTTTTGTGTGCAAGTATTTGCCACTTGCATCCTCTGGATCCTCGACTTTTTGCGTCGCATGTGTGTGCTGGGTGCCTTTTTTTTTTTTTTTCTTTTGGTAAACAAAATAAAACAAGAGCAGCGTCGCTGTGTATACGAATGAGTCATGGTTGCATCCTTTTGCTCTTGTTTTATTCAATATGGAAACGTCACATTGCATGGTAAATCAAATGCTTCAACAGCTAAGCTAACCAAAATGATACCAAGAGAATGTACTGTATCATGTATGTGCATGTGCCGTATTCAAGTATCAGTGGCTAATTATGAAGTTTGTGTGCTAGGTGATACGGGGAATGAGGTGACAGAATACGAAAGGCCTTGTGACGAAGAGACCACCAAAGGTCTAGCAACGCAGCTCGAGCAGTATAAAATGGGCTTCTTTTCCTCCTGCTTCTCTTTCGTGCTTTCTTTCCGTCTCTTCTTTCTCTCTCTTTTTGCCCACATCTTTTTTCTCTCTTCCAAAAAAAAACAAACAATGCTCCGGGTTTACTCTGTCCTCTACATTGAGCGCTTATGGAACGGCGATGCTGCTGTATCACAAAACAAGCACTTGATTCATTCTTCAAACTCATCTACTCACTCACAAATTATCGTCACTGATGCATACGCATCAAGAGAGATCGAGGCAGACGGACAAGAACAGGAGGAAGGAGGTAGGTCTATGATACAATGGAAAAAAAAAGTTGCATTTTACTCATGATTTGCTTTAGTCTTTCAAGAAACCCCAGAAGAAGCACTATTGCAAGAACAAGAGCCCCTTGCTGATTCTGGCGCTGGCTCTGACGCTGCTGCTGCTGCTTCTCAACTAGCAAAAAACGACATTACTGAGGAAGAAGCTGAAATAATGGATGGCAAGATCGATAGCGAATCGATGCTGGTTGATAGTGCTGTTTCGCAACGGCAGGAGGAATATATCATCGGCAGCCTGACCATTGATACCAATAATTTGCAAGGTTTCTCTGCTGCACAAGCAAAAGCACAAGCGGAGGCAATGTCAACAACAGAAGAACTAACAACCACGCCTGCGGCTGTAACTGAAAAGTCAGCAGATCTTCCAACATCCATTTCATCTTCATCCTCCATTTTGCCTCCTCTTACACCATCCTCTATCCATTCAATTGGCGTCTCTGCAACTGAGGCTCCTGAAAAGCCAAGAACCACCTCATTGATTAGAAGAGAAACTCAAAAGCTGAACGATAGACGCAAGAGCTTCACAAAGAAAATGAAGCGAGTGCTCACAGTCAAATCAGACAGCAAAAGAAACTCTGTGTAACTAAAAACAACGCACAAGAATTTTTCACTATGCTTTTTTGTTTATACAAATCTTATCGACCCCTATTTCTTTCATTATCATTCTCCATGTACCAACATTTACTTGTCTACACCATTTTTTTTTTTTTTTATATTAATATATATATATACCTTATTCACATCAAGACATTTCATTTAAATTATTTCACTATATTATATACCAAAATATCCATCATTTTTATAAACATATTTTATCTACACAACAAACTACAATAAACATACTATGTGCTCTAAACATTTAACGTTTTGCGGCTGCAAGTTGGCTATTACAAGAGTGAGGTCATTGGTACCAGCATTTGCAAACCACTGCCATATGTAACAATTCAAATGGAGTTGTGCCACAAAATACGCCCCTCACTGTGTATAGCAAATACCAGGCACGCATCATGAATACCTTTTTTTTTTTTTTTCCAAACTTTATTAGCGTCAGTGTAAAAAAGGAAAAATTCATCACTTTACTGCAGGAACCACCCAAAGATCGAGACTGTGATGCAGAAATTCCGTTCAAGATACACAAACATGGCTTTGCAGATCGTTTGAAAATCAGGTTTAATTATGCCTTAAACAGACTGTTATATGCCTACGTATGAAAGCTAGCGACAATGATAGGTTCGACATGTATGCGCAAGGTTTGAAACAGATTGCTTGGCCCTTTGTGCGCTGTGAGTTATTTGTGTGTTTGATTGAAATTAAGATACATCTTTGTTTTGCAGTATCCGCAAAGCCCATACTTAACAAAAGTGAAATGATGTACCATTATAAACAAATTTCTTCCAGAAAGTGTCAGCGTTGGACGGATTTTCGTATGAAGAATTGATGACCCTCATACGCCTGTTCTTTCACAATCATTCTTCAAGAGGTGATGCAAGACAAAAAAAAATCAAAATCAAAATCAAAATCAAAATGATATACGACGTCTTTTATACCACATAGACATGCTAAATTTGTATTCCTGCTGAACCACAGTTTTGGAAGGGTCAGATCCAGCAGGAATACTGTACCCATCTTGTTTTGTTTTGAACTTGGAACTTTTTATTTTTGTTTTATTGCATATATATATAAAGATGCGCATATACTACCATACTAATATTTCCCAAGTTATATATCCGCTCATATATTACATTTGCTGTACACTGTTGGACATAGTCTACCGTTTTGCATTATCCCCCGCACGATTGTTGTCGGTGTTGCAGGCAAAAGAGTTTTTGCTACCATCCAGATTCAACGAAAACAATGTGTTTCCATTCAATGCCATGTTTTCGTTGAAAGTTTTGCAGTCTCGATGGGCCAACAGCAATGTTTTCAAATTGACGATTTCTTCCCTCAGCATGGTTGCTTGCGACTGAAGCTGCTCATTATCAGTAGACAAAAATTCAACTCTATGTTGAAGATTGGCAAGCCACTGCTTCTTTCTTTGACGGCATTTTAAGGCTGCTTGTCTATTGCGCTCCAGAAAGTGCTTCCTTTTGCTCTCTTCGTCGTCATCTTCCTTACCGCTGCTGCTGACTGAGCTGATTCTCTGTTTTCTGCTCTTCCGCGTGCTTGTTGACACCGAGTATGAGGTGGAGGAAGCTGGAATGGAGCCTTCGGTGTAGCGACGATTGTACGGTGGAAGCACGGGTGTGGTAGCCAGAGTCTGCATGTCTGGCACTGTCAAGGCACTGGTGATGGTTGGCGGAGTGTACATTGCAGTGTTTTGCATTATGGGTAAACTGTTTCTATGTTGGCTAAAGTTGAATTGTTCTATCATTTACAAGTTGGTTAAAACATTATCATAGTGCATGAAGCAGTAGCCGAATCATACCAATGCTACTATCCTGCTGCTGCGAGGAAGACATCTTGTTGTAATAAAAGGGAATTTGATTATTTTCATATACGCTGTCAAACGGATGTGGTTGATTGAACCCTTGGGTTGCCATCAGCTCGGAAGTTACACCATCTTCCCAGCCATCTGTGCTGCTGGATTGGCCTTGGCTCAATAGAAACTGTGGGTCAAACAATTCTTTGTACCGTCCTAGTTTGACGTTTTCTGCTGTGTTTATTGCTTGTTGAGGGCAAGTTGTTTGGTTGGCAATGTTCTCATGTTCGTTTTCTAGAATGAAAAATGTAAGAGAATAGCCCTAATTATGAAATAAATTGCAT
The DNA here is from genome assembly GCA_025201805.1 of Parasitella parasitica. Taxonomy (NCBI): domain Eukaryota; kingdom Fungi; phylum Mucoromycota; class Mucoromycetes; order Mucorales; family Mucoraceae; genus Parasitella; species Parasitella parasitica. Next base: position 114,904 of record MU619276.1, read on the forward strand.
TGTCATCATATACCCATTATACAAAACCGCCGGCTTGGATCAAAAATAAATAGAAGAAGAGGAAGAAAATGCTGTTTATGAATTTTTATATATTGTTTATCGCATGGATAAAATGAGGGCTATTGGCAGAAAATTCTAGCAACACCGACTATGGCATGTTTGGCTGGTTTCTATTTCTCTAAATGCATGCTTGGGAAAGCACGGTTTCCTATTCAGCATTTTTCTCTTTCATTTTCCTATATCGCCAAAAATATATTGCGAGTTATTATATACGTGATAGATTGAAATATCTTTATGCATAAATTCTTTTTCGCATCGTTTGCATATGTGGGTCGACACTCAGAATTCAAGCGGAGGCACTCGATGTAAAATCTTTTTTTTTTTTTTTTTTTTGACAGTTGTTGCATAGAAAACTTCTGCATATTTAGCTTTAAACCATACAAGCAATCTAGTAGCTTTTTTGAAACATTCTTTCCCTTTTTTTTTTCTTCATATTTCTGTGTATCTTGAACAAAAAGCACAAATTGAGATGGAAGAACCAAGCATGCGGGAACAACGGTCAATGCAGATTGATTGGGTATCAATCGTATCCTGTTTGGATGCAGAAAGATTGCTGTCCTGTTTCCACATATCATGCTGATCATTCCTGATAAATAGCTGAGAACCTTTGCCTTGGTTCTTGAAAGTTGAATATCGAATTTAAACCCGAGAACATAGGCCACTTTTGCTTTGAATGAAAGGAATGTGGCAAATTTCGATCTGTCCAAATACTGTACATCTACATTTTTGATATCCTTTTCAAATCTTTCAAATTGTTTTTGCGATCTTATCATGGGCCATTGACACGAGCGTCTACTTTAAAATAGAGAATAGCTAGGAATTTTTTTTTTTTTTTTTAATTTCTACAACAAAAAAAAATCAGGCCAAACAAAAGCACAGAGATCGAAAAAAATAAAAAAAAAAAGATGAGTGGTCTACCATAATAGACATCCGAAAAGTCAAACAATAGATTGTTGGAGGGAATTCCAGAACAAACATTTCTTTTCTTGGCATCCTGCTCCATAAGTTCACTCTCCATCTATGTGCTCATCACGAAGTAATGGATGCTCAAAAAGGTGCGTATCTTTTCCGGAAAAATATCTAATATCCATGGAAAAAACTAGTTCATATTAGGCAAGATCAAGTATATCAGATAATATCGCAAGGCAACCAGGTTTCTAAATGCAACAATTCATATTTCATTACAACATTTGTCGGGATACCACATGTTGAGGGAGGTGGGGGGGGGGTTTATAGTAGTTTGACCAATTAGCCAGGCCTCGACAAATATCAGAATCGCTTGATCAGATGAAGCCATCACCTCGTTACTGGGAGCAACATTGTGTGAAGGCTAATGAGACGTTATTCGTGAGGCACAGACAAACTTTGGTTTATAGATTAGTATCCATCATAGAGAAATGCAGCATGCTGCAGACAAGAACACTACAATAGGTAAAATCAAGCCCCTCAGAACCTATTTCCTCGATCCCAGACTAAACCATACTGTAGACTTTTGTGTGGCGCTAGTTATATCATGTAGTGCTGCAGCAAGGCACCGTATAAGTAGATCCTGCTGCTGTTTGCCAAACCGCTTTGTACGTCACGACCCTGCTCTAATTCGTTTGTGCGGGGTGGGGTTCATGTTGATTGACAAACCGATGAAAACAAAACAACCAATTTTTTTTTTTTTTTTCCCTATCAAACTTGTATTAACTAACAAAGAAAGATGGCTTCTGGATTTGGCTTAGATGGCGGTAACGTATCAAACACTGGAGAAAAAGCGAGTTTTGCGTTGTATTGAGTAATAGACACACAGGTCGTGGGCGTTGTTTCCACTTTTGGCAAGAATTTAACAAATGCTATGCCTCTGCCGACCTTCCTCAGCAGTGTCTTGATCAACGTGACGATTACCTTGAATGTCTTCATCATACCAAAGAGGTAACGTTCGGCTACAGTGCTAACGGACAATAGTCTGACACATTGTGCGCAATAGTTTGCTCGTATCACCCGTATTAAAACCGAGGAATTGAAGCAAGCTGAAAAGAGAAAGCACGACCTCGCAAAGCAACAAAAGGATGCGTTGACTGCAGCAAAGTCCAACTTGCCAAAATTAAACATCATTGACGATAAAGAATCAGCAAAGGCAGAATAAACTATGGATTTTTTTTTAGATTTGATTTTTATACGCCACAATCACACAGCACCAACATTTCCTCACGCACACACTACTACGCTTTTGCAAAATACGCAACGTCAGGCTACAGCACACCCTAATGTTGTAAACTGAAGGTATATAATAATAAAAAAAAATCAATTGATATCAATGGAGATGAACAAAATACACAGATCAACAGATTGAGATATTCAATGGAATTTGTTAATGGATAAGGAATTTCTATAATGTGTGTGTATGTGTGTGTGTGTGTGTGGGCTTATATAGGGACCAGGGGATTAAATAATAACAAGATAGGCATTTGGATAATAATAGTGTAGCAAAATAGTAAAAGGTAACATGATATTAATAGCAAGTAGTAATGGCACAGTCTACATGGGGGGGGGGAGGGGAGGGGAGGGGAAGGAGGAGGATATGGAGGCATAGTTTCAGCAGGCGTTACAGGTTGTAAGTTTGCCCATGTAATAGCAAATCACCATTGCAAGGAAGACGACAGATATCTGCTGACCATTAAATGAAAGCTCGTCTGTGATCATGATTATGTTGTTATTCTATACAAAAAAACGTAGTGTTAGAAAAGAGTGATGCGAGACCCATCTGGTATACATGTATTCACATACCTGATGCTCGGGGATTAGTACATAACCCTTTGGCACCTTGATGGGAATAGGCAATGCATCGCCTTTTGGTCTCGTAAGCGCCATTTTTTTCTTTTCCTCTTCTTTCAAGAGTATCTTTTCAATTTCCAACTTGGCAATTGTAATGGAAGGCGCGGCGATGTCCTGCTTTTGCTTGTCGTCTTGTTCTTCAGGGGCACTAGCACCCCCAGGAGCAGCAGCAGCAGCAGCAGCAGCAGCAGTCGAGCTAGACGAAACTGATGATTCACTGTCAACAACAGCATCATCGTTGCTAAACCTCGTGGTTGCAGCATTCGGGGTAGCAGGCTCAGAAGCTGTGGTATCCCCATCTGACCTACAAGAGCTATCCATGGTAGCTTGTCGCTGTTGTTGAGTATACAGATCTCCATTGTATCGATACGTCGTATAGTGTGTAGCTTCGTTATGGTACAAGGGGGATAGCGTGAATGTCACTTGCTTTCCATCAATGGCTTCGTTTGTAGTAAAGATCTTGATGCTTCTGCGGTCCTTTGATGATATCTGGACGCGGGCTATATTTTCTGGAATGATTTTGATGTCCAAGCCATGCGGAAACATGGTGCGGTGGAAGCGAATGTCTGTGCACCACAGAGACGTGCTCGACTGTTTACGTGCTCGATAGGAATTCGACGCTTGATGTTTGGCAATAAAGATAATCTGATAATTGTTGGTCAGGGCGTCGAAACCTTCTTGCACCACTTTCCCCGCGACTCTGCGAATATAAGGAGGACATCCATACTGAAGCAGGTAGCGATGCATGTGAGTGATAGACTGCAACGACGAGTCCATCCATGTCTGCAACACGTGTTGCGGCAGCGTGTGTTTGAGGTCCAAGTTGCAGATGAAACTGACAGCGACCTGTACAGTGCGGCCATGTTTGTCAAATTTTGGACGGAACACCCAGCCATAGAGATCCGTGTGGGCGCGAGTACGATTCCCTGCTTCGTCTGGTGGGACCTGTTGATCAGTGACGCTTGTTGTGGCAGTGTATACTGTGCCTGTTATAGGGTCTGTTTCGATACTGGTGATTGCTGCTAAATCCACGCTCGCCATAGAAAGCAGCCCGCCTAGATACCATTGCACCAAATACTCCTTTTGGCTAAATCGTTCAACAGTCTGACCTCCTTCAAAAGAAGAATCCCCTGTTGTGTAGGTATATGTATAAGCAA
>MU619276.1:144343-170438 GCA_025201805.1 Parasitella parasitica
AAAAAAAAAAAAAAAAAAGCAATACAACGCATATAAGTACGCAATGTCCTACACAGTACATAAAGTCCATTACCACTTCATTCAAGGCTTGTGGGAAAAGACAAACCATCTTGCAAAAGCCTTGAAACGCACTATCCTTTTCATCGTTTTCCGGCATTCCTCTTGATCTGTACAGCCAAGCGCGGTAAAATTGGGGAAGAACACGGGCGACTGTTTCAGCGTTGTGGATGCCTAACCGACCGAGGGTATTGACTGCATTCTCCTGGAGATCTACAGTTTGCGATTGGGAATGAACTAGTGGGATCAGCGCTCGTAATACTGGGTCAATGTATTTTTCCATGTTTTCTCGACTCCATCGTATAGACACCTCGCCGACAGCCCAAATGGCATTATTGCATACTGATTTGAATGCCGGATCCTCGTTTTGCAGTTGTCGAATCAACTCTGGCATCATGTTTTCAAGGTAAGGGTGTAATGCGGTAAAGCATGCTTTGGCAATATCACCTATTAGGGCGTATGTGGGGGAGAGAACTTGGTACCGAGAGTCCTAAAAGCAAACACCGTTAGACAATAGGACGCCTTTCAACAGTGTTGAATCTTACGTAATGAGCGCAAACAGCTAGCAATGGTAGTATTGTGGACTTTCGGACAAAAGGCTCTACCTTGTCGCCTAGTCCCTGGACAATGCCTGACAGCAAATCCAAGGGGATCACAATAAACTCGTCATCTAGATAGTCAAAGCCACCATAGCTTTCATTCTGGATGGTCCTCTGTAGTGTTGTTGAGATTAACATGACGCACCTTGTAAAAACAGGCTCGGTGAAAGGGAGGAAGCCCACGCCTAACGAGGCGGCAATATCTGTCAAACACTAGACAAGATAAACAGCATTATTTGATTCACTTGTTGGTCTCCTTCTGTTCTGTGTGTACATACTGCTAACAAAGGAAACAGATTTGGATCCGTATCTTCGAGGTGGTTCCATCTAGATATCAACGGAGGCATCAGGACTGCAATAAAATTAGGCTCGTTGAGAGATGATCCAACGGATTCTGCAAGTGTTCCCATAGTATCATACAAAAGTCGTAAATTCCGGTTTCTGTACAATCTTAGTGCCCTTGTCAGATGATTTAAAATCACTGCCAAATAAGGCTCAAGTTCTTGTTTCGATGCATGTTCTTCCAAAGTTGAGAAAGCCGAGCATGCTGCCTCTTGCACCCTGCAGCTTCTGTCAAGTATACGTCGCAACAACTCGCGAAGCACAGGCTCGTAAAACTGTGTACGGCTCTGCTCAGAGCAGCTCCACTGTGCAATAATCCAACTAGAGAATCGACTTAGAGTCCAGCAAGAAATACATCTTATATGAGCCTAAACGAAAAAAAAAAAAGAAAACAATTTAAATGCGAATAATATATATGTATATGTGTATGTATATGTATATATTTACATTGGTGTTTGATAGATTTGTAATGAGAAAGGGTATCAATTCGGGTAAATGATAAGTAATGCCTTCAATGCCACCTGTTTTTGCATGAATGTCAAATCAACAACATTCAGGTAGAGTGTGAAATGAAAAAAAAACAAACCTTCTGCAGCTGCGCCCAATGCAAGTATGCCACTTTCAACCACTCTCCAATCATCGCTAAATAAGGCTTGATTCAGCAGTGGCAGCAAAATGTCTGTCATGTGAGATTTAAAAGATGATGTGAGCGCATCCAGCGACGTTGCACTGAATTTTCGCAGTGTCCATTCAGAGAAAAACTCTTCGTCTTCGAGATCCTCATCCTCGTCCTCGTCCTCGTCCTCGTCCTCGTCCTCTTCGTCACTGCCGCTGCAGTATTGCTGCTTGTATCTGTTGTAGTTGGATTTATACCGACTCGCAAATCGTGGCTGCAAATCCTGGAGACTCGGATCATCATCGTCTCCCCCCATCATGAGCAAGTCCTCCTCAGTGTATATGATGGAGTTCAAAATCACGGGAACCACGCGCGGTAAAAATGGCAGCAGATAGCCATGGATGCTCTCCAAGCGAGCAAACTGGTGCCAGAATTCACAAGCTTCCAGTGCCACCTTTGTGTTTTCGGACTGGTTGCAAAAAATCATGTATTCAATCAGCTGGTCGATGTATGGCAAAAGGCGCTCAGTAAAGTTATCCAGCAGCATGACAAACGAACGGCACACTTCTTGACGTACTTGGACCGTTTCATCAGATGCAATGTTGAATAGTGACTGGAGATAGCTGTCCATGTTTTTCAGCACAGATGCGGATTGCAGTTGTATGAAATGGCTGATCGCCTTGATGGAGGAAACCCTAAAACGGACATTTGGGTGGTTGTTGAATGGTATTAGTTTTGGCACCACGTAGTCGAGCACAGGCTTCTTGCTTTTGTCATCGACTGCCTCGTTGATATCCACTGCGTTGTCTTCGCACATCATCTGTATTGTGTCCAGAGCCATCTAACATTGCGCAAGATAAATACCGTGACTAGAAGCTTTCCATACAATGCAGCGTAATTACCTCCACAGACAATGCATCAGGGCTGTCCAGTCGGCTCATCAGTATCTGCATCATTTCCGGCCAATTCACGACGTGCCCCCTTACAATGATGGCCGTGATAACAGACCCAATGGTTCGTCTTATTGTGGCGTCTGGATCAGGATGCTCCAAAAACTGAATGCACACTGATTTTACATGATCCAACACTAACAGTGGTGTCAAATTGAAGTTGTTTAGCAAATTGTTTTTGAGCGTCAACCCGGCTATAGTTCTGATGTAATTATCTTGAGCGGGCATCAAGGCTAGTATATAGATGAGGTAGGAGTTGTATTCCGGGATTGCATTGAATGAAGCCAGTTTCTATAGAGTACGGTTTAAAATGGAAATTCTATCAATGTATTTTATAAAACCTCCTGAACCAAGAGCTGGCTTCTATTGTCTGGATGTATTGCATCTTGTAGCAAAATTAATAGCTCTTTTAACCCGTGCTCTTCTGGCTGCCAGTTCATTTTTCTTGTAGGGAGGAAAAATGGAAACGAAAGAAAAGAGGAGCTTATTTGGCTCGATCAACATGTCTGGGGACATGCAACTTTACAAATTAATCGCAGTTATTACCGGAGTTCCAGGATGTCCCAACTGGAACTCAGGGACAGAAAAGTCTTTGAACCATTATACCAAATTCTTGAGTTACAGGGTCTTCCATTACTAGATCGAATCCAGTCTTATTTGAGCTCTAACCTATTTGTTTTCCATAATACAGCTACAAGCTCAAAAGCACCAATAATAGAGGTGCAAGTTGTAGCTATGGTACGGTAAAAAATAAAAAATAAAAAAAAAACAAAAACCAAGTTAATCTGGAAGGTAGTGCGGGCTTACAGGGCTTACAGGGCTTACAGGGCTTACAGATAGAATAGTTATTGGTGGCAAGACTTGGCACTTTGAAAATATAAATACGGACATGGGAAAGTTGTCGATGAGCACATGGAGGGGGGTAACATTGTTGGCCAGAATGAGTTTCCTGTTGAAACAATTGCCACTCACTCTAATTACTTGGAAAATGTAGCTTCCAGCGAATCTTTGGCTTGCCCAATGTTAATTGACAAGCCAAAAGATAAAGACATTCGTATGAAGCAAGCAAGTGCATTAAATGACATATGATCCAGGAAAAGGTTAGATTTTGCGATCCGAAAAGCGTAGGCGGAGCAGTTGGGCATTCACATTCGCACTGCGCAAAGATGGGCCAAACACTACTCTATGTGCCCTGATAGCATTTTTAAGAGTTACAAAGAATATTGGTCGAAAGCGTATCTTGACCGAAGAACATAAAGTGGCTATTATCAACTTCTTTGATGCCAACCCCTCTTCAACAAAAATTGAAGTGGCCGAGCATTTATTGAAACGATTCAATGACCTCAAAGCACGACGCAGCACCGTTTATAACATTATTATGAGAAGCAAATGCAATCTTCCATTGAAAAAAGCAGATGAAGCACTTCCTAAAGTTGTGGAATGCCATCATAAATGTCCATTCTGTGAATTCTATTGCAAAAATCTCAATAAATTGAAAAGAGCATGTGTATGAAAAGCACCCAACCATTCTCCCTGCCGCATTGTCCAGCAGCACATTGCCAACTCATTCCGCCTCCACCGAAAAATCGCCTCCACCCAAGACTGTGCCTGTGAAGAAACAGAAACCTAACAACGATGACATTAGTGGCCATTTTGAGAAGGTACAACAATGGGGTGGTGCTGGATACACCGTGTATCAACTGTGATGTATGACCGCTCAAGAAGATCATGGCATCTTCGTCACAATAGATACAATCACCATTGTTCTATTTACCCTGACCCTGACCCTTACCATTTAACACCTTAACCTCACATCAATCTCATCAGTTCGAATAGTATATAAGCCATCTGTCACTTGACGAGATCTTTGGCTGATTAATTTTAATAATTCATTTCTGATAAATTACACTGAAAATGCAAAAATTGATTTTGATTGGCCAGCGACATCAGTTTTCATTGGCTGCACCATGGTGATACTACCGTAATCCGTATCCCTCATTCATTAAGCAATCAAAAATTTATTCCATTCTAACAGGCTTTATATAGCTCGTTAACATGTCTATAATATTTAATATAACATGTTTCCGCTGCTGCTGCTCATAACCATAGCAACAGCTATAAGCCGAAAATGAATCGCTAAAGCCAACTTCATCACTAGTAATCACAACGTATTTGAGCTTCTTGGCCATGACAATGATATCAGAAGAAATCTACTCTGAATGGCAAAAAGATACAGCTATGTGATAAGTCTCACTAATGCAAAACTGGTTTTTGTCGAGAAATGGTTGCTAAACTATATGATACAAGTTTATGCAAAATAGGCCGTACACAAGTAACTCTTGCTAATTTCAGACAAAAACAAGTTGCATGTCTTGGCCAAACCAACCCCAAAAAGACATATCAAATAAGCATTATTCTGGTAAAGATGGTATTTTATTAAGAATTCATTTCCTTTTGAGCTTCGCCCTTTTTCTGCTCAACCTTTGCAGAAGCTTGGCCCGAGTTATTTCCAACAAGGCTATTGACAGCATCCTGCACAGCACCAGTAACTTGAGTTGTGAGGCCTTGAACATAGCCCAATGTTGTAGCTGCTTGTTCTTCGACTTGGCCTTGACCATTCTGAGCTTTGCCTTCGCCACGAAGGCGCTCGTTACCCACAGCATAGCCTACTTTTTCCTTGACATTTCCGATGAATTGATCGGTCTTGGCATCAGTTTTTGAGGGAATAGACATTTTTGTAAATATTTCTTATAATGAATAAGCTGTCAATTGGAGTGAATGTCGGCTCTTTATATACACATTTTGATCTACTCAAGAACTATGATGTAATTGAACATTTTTATAAAGTTGAGTGTCGATTGCGTTACACAGAAGCATCGTCATTATGATGATGGAAATTCTGTACTCCAGCGAGTTTGTGGCGCGTTTATCAACACTGATTAAAATACGTTGTGTCAATGCAACCTGACGTTTAGAAAGTAAACTCCATGACGTACTTGTCTTTAAGCCGTCTTTGTAATCACAATCAGGAGGAATAGGTATTGATAGAGGTGTCTGGTTTTTTTTGTAAGGGAAGTTGTCTTTCAGTTTTTATATTAGCCATTGATCGATTATATTACTTGGAATGTTCAAGCAGCGCACTGATTCAATGGCTTGAATATATACATTTGCTACTATGTGAGAGCCTTTTACACTCGAGTAAATTTCAACAATAGAGTGTAAGCTTAAAAGACAAGCAAAGACTCTGAAGATACTAAAGATATTGAATGTTGTACCCTCAGTATAAGCTGTTCAAGATTCTCTTTAACGATTCATGTTCAATTATTGCATATGTTGCTTTCCAAGCTAATGATGCAAGTGGGTCACTACGATAAAGATAAAAAGCATGCTGAAAAGGGCAGATCATATTCAAGATGGTGCAAATGGAAATATATTTCACTTTTATTCATAAGGGGCACATACTTTTACTGATCCATATAACTGAGTGTGAACTGTTAAATGACATGAAGATTTTAAACGATTTGTGTATCAAGATATTGCTGGATATATGTGTAGCTTTGGGTGACACTTTCTTCTTCTGGTTGCTGCTGTTGCCCGTCGAAGTCCTCATCCATGAGGGTCATTTCATCTTCCTCCATTTCTTCATCCTGTTGATCTCGCTGTTGCTCCTGGCACTGAGCACGGATGTATCCCAATTCGGTGTAACTCAATGTATTCAAATGCGGATAATTTTCAGCGATTGCAGGAAATACAGAGCTGGGTATTTCCGGGAAATCAGCTTGCGTGATTCCACAGTTTTTAAGACCAAGTAGTTTCAAATTAGAACAATCCCTTACAAGATGACGCACACCGCTCGATGTTAGTCTTCGGCAGAATGATAAGTCAAGATTGTGCAAGAGTGGTAAAGCAGCGGGAATAGCTTCTAATGTTTGGTCTGTAATGGCACATTCCAAAAGAAATAGGCCATGAATCTTACCATGCGATTTTACAAAAGGTATTATAGCATTGTCTTCGATGACGGCGCCTCCAGTGATTGAAAAATCTTGGAGGTTGGGTATTGGCTTTGCAGTTAAATGGTGAATGAAATCCATACTGATGATGTTGCAGCAAACAAGGTTAAGATGTGTCAAATGTTGAAACGAACATAGATCATAAGCTGTATCAGCTACATTCAGCCATTTGCAGCCGGATAGATCCAAATATTCGATTTTACGCTGCACAAAGGGCAGCAATGCCAAGGGAGAAAGATTCGGACACGAGGCCAATGTCAGTTTCTGTAATTGATGGCATTGGCCTAAATAGTGGGCTGATCGGTAGGTTATTAAAGCTCCAGTGAGGCCAAATGACTTTAACTGAGAGCAGTATTCTGATACTCGCTTGATACTTTTGTCTGTTAATTCATCTGCTTTACGTATTTCCAGTAATTCCAAGTTGGGCATGAGCTGTATTAGGTCCAGTAGCTGATCGTCGCTCAATGCAACTTTGAAGCCTAGCTTTACGGCTTTAATATACCCTCCTCTTTGGTGTCGACATAGTTTCAAACATTTCAGTAGTTGCCTTACGACGCTTGTAGACGATAAATTGGGTTCTCTCCATAATTCCGGTATAGTTGCGTCGTGAAACTCTTTATTTACAAATGTGCAGTTGTATTTTGCCGACTGTTTTAATAGACTACATATTAGTGATATGATTTCTCTTGGTAGATCGCCAAATGTTGCCATTTTTTGGATATAAAAAAGAAAAAGAGTCTAGATATACGTGCATTGAAAAAACAGGAGTTGGATAAAGCTTCGTAAGATTTATGCTACCCTTTACCCCGACACGAACCAATGCACTCGCGAGTCGGACACCGATAGAGCTTCAATGGCAGCAAAACGGCTTAATCCCAGAAAGCATACACCAGAAGCAGATTGCTGTAAACTAGACATCCTTCCTTTTTCCCTTTCCAAGGTAATTTACAATAAACTCGAAGATCGACATGCAGACATTTTAGAAAGAGACGAATGGAGGATGTATAGGCCAGTGGGTTGATGGATGATCAGAACACAACATGTGTTGTATCAAACATGGATGGCTTGTACTTTTTTTTTTTCCCGTCTTTTTTCGAAATCTGTCATGTATATACATGTACATAAACATGTGTGTGTGTGTGTGTGTGTGTGTGTCTGTGTGTGGAATCAGGGTTCTAAAAGGATTTGGTCTAGATATACAATGGGTGCCTACAAATATTTGGAAGAGCTTGCTAGAAAGAAGCAATCTGACGTCTCTCGTTTCTTGCTCCGTGTCCGTTGTTGGGAATACAGACAATTGAACGTTATCCACCGTGCTTCTCGTCCTTCTCGTCCTGATAAGGCTCGTCGTTTGGGTTACAAGGCCAAGCAGGGTTTCGTCATTTACCGTATCCGTGTCCGTCGTGGTGGTCGTAAGAGACCTGTCCCCAAGGGTGCTACCTTCGGTAAGCCTGTCAATGAGGGTGTTTCTCAACTCAAGTACCAACGTTCTCTCCGTTCCACTGCTGAGGAACGTATTGGCCGCAAGTGCGCCAATCTCCGTGTCTTGAACTCCTACTGGGTTAACCAAGACGCTACTTACAAGTACTTTGAAGTTATCCTCGTTGATCCCTCTCACAAGGCTATCCGCCGTGATGCTCACATCAACTGGATCGCCAATCCCGTCCACAAGCGCCGTGAAGCCCGTGGTCTTACTGCCATCGGTAAGAAATCTCGTGGTCACGGAAAGGGTCACCGTTTCAACAACACCAAGGGCTCTGGTCGTCGTGCCACCTGGAAGCGCCGCAACACTCTTTCTCTTCGTCGTTACCGTTAAAGAGTCGCTTTGTAGCATGCTTCTCAGCATTAATAAACTATATTTTTTGTTTAAGCTCTTTTTAACGCATATATTGTCTGTCATTTGAATTTGGTATTTTCACATGCGATTTCAGTGGATGGACTGTGTTTACCACATCATGTTAAATCCATTGACATAGGTTCCTTTTCTTCCCCTCTTCTTTCCTGATAACAATCCTCATGTCTGTCCCTAAACTTGAAACCATCGAAATTGTCCTGTTTCCCAACGGTGTTGCTGAAATCGCTCACAATAGACCCAAGCGTTATAACGCCCTCTCTCCTCAATCTTATAGAGTAGGCGATACGGGGAGTGGATTGACTTGCGTGTGTTTTAATGCCTTGTCTTTTGGTTTAGGATTGGCTCACTGCTTTCAAATGGGCAGCAAATGACGACAATGTCAAGGTAGTTGTTCTCACTGGACGTGGCAAGTTCTATACTTCAGGACAGGAGCTTTCGCTTCCGGATTTGAGCGATGGAGACATTGAGGAGGAAATGAACCGTAGAAGACAGACGACAACGTAGCTATACGTGCCAATCCAACAATGGCTGCCTACTAACACAGCGCATTATATTATAGTGATGTCGTATCAGAAATGATCAAATTCCCTAAACTTCTGATCGGTGCTGTCAACGGTAATGTATTAACGATGGGGACGTGGAAGAAGAAAAATTCTTGTTTATGCAATACCCATACTAAAATATACACAGGTACAAGCATTGGCTTTGGTACAACCACTCTTGCCCTGTGCGATGTCGTCTATTCAGTCTCTGAAGCCTCTTTCAGCACTCCATTCATGAAGCTCGGTAAGCGAAAAAGTTTGTGGTTCGAGGCGAAATTGCGCTTACAATGGATGTATTCATTGCAGCTTTCTGTGCTGAAGGATGTTCTTCACTCTTATTTCCAAGGTATAAACCCAATTAAATATAATCATTGGTTTGCTAACATAACAACGCAACTGGTTAGAATTATGGGCCCATCAAAGGCTAACGAGATGCTGGTGAGTGGGGTTTTATTTGCATACGATAGACCTTCTTATATCTCACACAAGAAAAAAAGCTGATGGGAAGAACATTCTCTGCTCAAGAATTGGTTGATTGCGGATTTGTCAGTCGAATTATTCCCACAGACGGATTTCGTGAAACTGTCTTGGGATTGGCGGGAGATGCAAGCAAGTTTTCGACAGAAGCTCTAAAGGTGACCAAAGATCTTATCAAGGGCGTTGATCGAGATTTGCTTGAGCAAGTCAATCAAAAAGAAATGACAACATTAGGTGATCGCATGGCCAGCAGCGATTCAGTTGAAAGCATTATGCGATTTTTAGGTAAATTTTAAAGATATGTTTTGTAAAAGACGTTGATTAATGTGAATGTGCTTTTAATAGAGGAGTCTGCTGCCAAGAAGGCTGCTAAAAAGGCAAAGCTATAATAGGTTTTTCAAGGAGAAAAGCGGATTCAATTCGTTAATAAATATTGATTTTATTGATATTCCATATCATTAAAATATCATTATGTACCACCTATGTATATCATAGATACTCCAAAATAAAAAAGCAAACACACATTTGTATATGCTTATGATAGTATGATCCGTACATGAGCATGTAAACAAAACTTACATGTAGTAAAAAAAAATAAAAAATAAAAAAAAAAAAAAATACTTGTCCTGAATTTGACGTTTTCTGTGTATAAACCATTGCTTTTGTAAATACATAAAACAAAGCGCGGTAAATATAGCTTATTTTTCTGTTTTTAAACCACATCTTGAATGACGAAAAAAGAATTTCATTGTATGTACGTAATATATATAACGTAGATTGAACAAATATCGAAAAGTAGTACATATATAAAAGCAAAATAGAAGATCTGACATGCATGGTTTTTGCTACCTCCTCTCACTCAGAACCCCCTTACACAACAGCAGCGTTGCACCTTCCTTGCAGTGCGTTTTTCCCCTATGATTTTTTTTTTTTTGTTGGTCCTTCGTTTTCGCTCCCTTTCTTTAGCTTTTTTTAAATCAATCTCAAAGAAAAATCAAATAAATAATGAAGGTCACTGTTGCTGGATTTTTGGTTGTTTGCGCCGCTGCTTCTATTTCAGCTCAACAGGTCAATAACACTGCTCCATCTTCTTCATCTGCTGCTGTTCCTCCTGTTGCAGCTGCTACTACTGTCAGCGTTCCTATTGCTGTACCAACTACTGTGTCTGCATGTGCTGTTCAAAGCACGTAAGTAATTCGCAAAGACTCTTTTGCCAAAATCATGTCTGATCTAAATTGTTTGATTAGATTCGAACTGTGTTTGCAAAACGAAGACAATTACATCAAAACCTGTCAAGAACAAGGTAATCATCGCTAATATGTTATTTCTCGGGCAACTGCTTAGTGTAACGCTTTCTTGTATTTTTTTTTTGTAGATTTTGCCTGTTTGTGTAGAGTGAGTCATATGTATACTCCTAAATGTACTTTCAAATCTAACTTGTAGTATAGTGGAATAAGGAGAAGTTAACCTGCTGGAATAACTGCCCTAATGATGAAGGTTTTGCTAGACAAGAAGGCGTTGTTTCCAATTTCTGCTCCATGCCTGGAGCCAATGTGTAAGTAAATTGCAGTCGCCATTGGTTATTCAAAGATTCACAAAATGTTGCAAATTTAGATCGATTGCCCCATGGACCAGTACCATTGCTTCTACTTCCACCCCAATTCTTCCCACAAGCGTTGTTGCAACCTCTGCTACTGCTGTGCCTACTACCCCTACAAATAAGCCCTCAAGCGCTTCCATTTTGACTATGAGTCAAGGAGCTCTCACTCTGGCTGGTGTTGTTGCCGCATATATGCTCTTTTAATAATAAGATAACATTGAGTCAAGAAATTTTCTATACACTATTATAATTACCAATAGCTAATTATCATTACAACATCGCCTGGACCACCAACCCACCCAACCCCTTAACACACACGCACACAAACACATTTTCTCATTTTTTTTGATTGTTGTTACACTCGTCATTGATTGGTTTTTCTTTAATTGCCTTGAACAAAAATCATCAAAAACAAAACAAAGGAAGAAAGAAAAAGGTGGTTTTTTTTTAAGAAAAAAAAAACCAAAAAAAAAACCATTTAATTTCTTTTCTCTTTCTTTTTTTTTCTCTATGTAATCATTACTTATTTAATACATATATAATTTTCCTGTTAATCAATGTATACGGAATTACTCTTACTTTTTCGTGTGCATACAAAAAGATGCAACAATATCAATATAGGTAGATGATACTGGGCTTTGTATTTTTATTTGGTGGCAGCAGTATGATTACACTACTCAAAAAAAAAAATAACCCATGTATAATCAGTTCCAAGTGATTTGTTGCTACATTTATTAATTTATACTATATGGCTTCTCTTTTTTAATTTGGTTCTAATCAAACAAGACAGTAGCGTACACGTAGTACAGATTTTTATGTTACATCTGTTTTTAAGAAAGGATCAGCCCGTATTATTGTAAAAAGCACCAAAAAGCAGATCAAAAAAACGGAGTGCTAACATCTGCTGTCGATCTGCTGTTTGAATCACCGCTCAGGAACGGAAGCAATGGTATGCTGAAAAACTTCTTTGCATAGACATGCTCTTTGATGTAGAAATGCCAAAGTTAAAAGTTAAACAAAGGCACGTGAGATTTTTTTTTTGCTTATTGTGTAAGTATAGATGTTAGTCTCGAAACGTATCAATCATAAAAGGAAACAAATGTTTATGATTGTGTGTATATTTATTCACGGATGCCACCATTTGTTTATTGCAAGATGCAACGGTTAGATAACCTCAAACAACATAGAAATAAACAAACTGTCCAATTCGCCAGGTTAATGTTTATGTGTTTATCATACACAAGCGTCTATGTTATGGTGTCAGGTGCTACAAAGTTTGAGGGGACGAAGGGACATGCATTTAACAGGTTTTTTTTTTTGGCGAACGTCTACACAAATCAATACTTTCAGCTTGGATGGTCCAGCATACAGACATGAAAGTTAAGGAATTGAAGCTTATTAAAGCTGTGGATATGAATATTATTATCACTTGTGCTTATTGTTAGATGCATCATAAGATAACATGGAAGCCCTCGTCATTACTGTCAAAAAACTAGTCCATAAAATTAGCTCTCCATTTCAGAGGTTTATCCGTCTTTAAATGAGGCACATTGCATATATGTGGAAATATCAATAAATACTGCTTTATTTGTAAAATAAAGAGAGGCGTTTTTATATATGCGTACTCTACAAAAGAAAACTATCTTACAATACCACAACACGAAGTAGGTCTTCGCTTACCTGTTCACAGTAGCTCGGTACAGCAGATATTTGCATCTAGGTAAACATTTTAGATATAGTACAAACTATGAATTGTCGTCAACATAGTCTCTTGTTAAACATCGAGTTGGATGCTATCTATTTATACAGGAAAAAGGAAGGCAATTGTATTGAAATGCATGTTCAGTGTATATATGATACAATACGTTAAATCAGCTGCTGGTTAGCAAAAAGTTTAAAATAGAAATAAGCCTGGCGGCTCTTTTATTATTCACTCAATTGGCTATCGACTAAGCCCAAGCAAGGAGCTCCGTAGAAGCTTCGCCAAAAATGACAATATAGGAGAGAACACTAAATGCGGCAGGGTATATATCTACATAACTATATGCATGGGACCTAATGTGATGTGCATATACAAACATAATATTAAGTATATAAGAGAAACTATTAAATCGCTCAATTTTCATTTTTTTCTGAAGAGCTTTACATCTTATCTGAACATTTCTTTTGATAATGAGATTATCAAATAGCGTGCTTATTGTGTCATCAATTGTGGCCATGGTAAAGGCCTCCCCCTACTATGGCAGTGTTTATGGAGAACCTAAATTGCCTAGTGTTTCATTTCCCTGTGGAGATGATATTCCTAATGTAATAACACATAAAAGTATATCAGAAATCTTGACGCTAACCACACTTATTGTAGTGGGTTGCGAATATTGGCATAGGTATAATCATTCAAGACATTTTATGTGAATAAAATATAACAGTTGAAATTAATCCTGAGTTTTTTTTTTTCAGGTACGCCTAGGCAGACAATGCCATTACTCTTAGATACTAGTAGCAGTGCAACTTGGGTTGCCGGCGTCCAGGTATATAAACTTTATATTCGTATATATTCACTTTTTATATAAACTTACAATTATTCAAATATTTTTGCACAGTGTCCTTCCAATTTCTGTACTACAAGACAGTGCTCGTTATTTGATGCTGGAAAGTCTTCAACTATTACAAACTATTACGTAGAAGAAACTTTTAGATATGAAGAAGGGTCTGTTGATACAACCCTGTACAGCGTAATGCAACTAAGCTCGTGTACAAGATTACTCCCTTTTCTTACTTATTTCGAACATAGGATAACTTGTACGTCGACAATTTTGAGTTTGAAGACTTCGAATTTGGAAAAGCCTTTGAAGTCCATGGATTCAACAAATATTCAACCTACGGTAAGTCCTTCAAAATATCTCTCAAATATATGGCCTACTAATTCACTTTTTTTTTTTTTTTTAATACATACATTTAAAAGCTGGCATTTTGGGTCTTGGTGATGACTCCGAATTTGAATTCGTTAAACGAGCCGATGAGCCAGAAGGGAGAAAAAGCCGAAAAAAATCAAACCACGGTGAAAATTCAAAGATTGCCGAGAGAGCCTCTTTAAGAGGTGGTAGCGATAGAGTTGCGAAAAATGAGAGAGGTGTCAGTGACGAAAGACAATGCCGATTCACTATTGGGCTTGATGAATCTATCCAAGGCGACATTGCTTGGCTTGATTTTCCAACCTGCGATTACGGACCAAGTCCCTACTGGAAAGCAAAATTGAAGTGTGTCGAGATTGGAGATCTCATTACTTTAGGATTCGATAAAACCGTAGCTTTGTTTGATACCAGTGTCCAAAACATCCAAGTGCCTCACAAGGACATTGCCATAATTCATCAAGGATTGGCTGCTCAATACAATCAACAGTCAAATCAATATGAATTCCCATGCTGCAATGCAAAAGAACTGAAGTTTTCGTTTGAAAAGTACGATGTTACTCTGCCTGTGAAGGCCTGGACCAGACAAGTGGGAGAAGATACCTGTACAGACATCTTTGAGGTCCGTGAGCCCAGCCAATTTGAAGACAACAATACTTGGAGATTAGGAACAAAATTTATGATTAATTTTGTAACAATTTTGGATAGAGAAGAGAGACGAACCGGATTGGCATTAATTGCAGACAATGCAAATGATGGCCTAAAAATCAAAGCCAACATGCAAACGCCGAGTGATGCCTATTAAAGAAATATCAAATTTTAGTACAAAATTAAAACAACTCTAAACAAATTTTAGACATGTTGAGCATCTTATTGCTTTGAATGAAGTGTAAAATGCTCGCCTTTTTCTGTACAAGAGAGTGGGATATTCACACAATCATATCCTTTATATAGTGTCTTTATGATAAATAATATTTGTAACCACCAATGTGCCTCTCATGCAATTTATGTATCTTTCTAGCCGATTCAAGACTTTGAAAATCATGTCCACCAAGAAATTAGCTGATAGAAAAATCAACCATTATCAGCAACTTTCCACGAGGTTTCAATAGTAAATACATGCTTTCTGAAGAGTCGAAACGCTCCCAACAGCTATAAAATAGTGCCAGCAGAAACATGTCCTTAATATTCATGTATTGAATTTTAATAAAATCCGTTTTATAAAGCTTGAGAGCAAACTGAAAACGAAACAAGGTTCATTTTTGAAAGTTGTTTTCTAGCTAATCATTAATTAAGTTTGGGCCAGATTTTTGATGATTTACCAAGCTAGAGCACTTTTCTAACGCATGCTCTGTAGCTTGTATTTTGTTGAATGAAAAGATAATCTTACAACCTTGGCAATACCAATACGTCTTGATATGTACGGGAATTGAGTCGACAGTAGGAGGAATAGCCGAGGCACAAGATGGCATGTCAATACTATTATAATAAAGGTTAGGAGTAACTTGTATGCCAGTTCGGACAACTGTATAAAGGTTAGTTCAAGGTATTTGATGAGTCTACATTTGTCAATACCATCTTTTGGTTTCCACTCTCGCGGATACGTTTGCTCATTTTCCTTTTTTTCGCTAGAGTCTATATATTTGGGATACTATTCAGAACATTTAGTGTTAATTCATACAAATATGTAAACCAGCTTGCCATCTTTAATAGTTCAGATGCTTTGGCAGCATTCAAATCTGCGGAAATTGATGTATCCATAAATTCGACTAATCTCCCTACACATAACAATCTGTCGGTATAAACGATATATAATTATAATTTTCAATTCGATACTTGCTATTGAGGGATTGCATCTGTAGCTGATACTTTTCTTCTGTGTCTGGAGTCCACATATCAAAAAATTCGTTAGTTGTAGAAGCTTCCTTTTGTTCATCTAGTATTTGTTGAATAGTCAATGGAAGTGTGCTCTTAATTGATGGACTAATAACAAAATTTTGGGCGTTCTCATTTATAGACTAAAATGACCGGCCACACAGTTAGCCGTGATAACCATTTACTAAAAGCTGCTGCATACCTCTCCTAAACCACTACTGATACGAAGGTTCAACAAACGATTCCATTCATGGCGAAGTTTATACGCCAAATAAGTGACATATTCTGCAACTTGGGATGTTTTAAAACGCATTATAAAGTAAGAATCAACCACCACAACACTGCAGTCAAAGTTCAAGTCGACTTTCAAAGATGCTCAGTATTCAAGCATTGTATATCATATTGTGTTATATGCACTTACTGACTTTTCCAAAGAGGAGCAGAGTATGGATACCTAATCCGAAGATCAGAACCTAAAGTCTATAGCTAATTCGCCTAATTAACTTGCCTGGAACTCTGGTTATATTCACTAAAAATGGCTTGTTGGTTTCCAACAATTGCAAGTAGCATAAAAGCTGTTGGTCCATAGAATCTTCGACGGTTTGGTCGTCTGTCAAGCTGTATCAGTCGGTGCTGGTCTGAAAGGATATCGTAGACTTACCTTTTCTGGTATTTTTATCATGTCCTTGTACCCATTCGGGGTGAGAAGCAATAACACTGCTAGGGTGAATGGATAAAAAATTTTTAGCTGGATGTTGTAATTAGTACATGATAGACTTTCTGTAAATAACTCGAATTACCGGGCATTTGAAATAGAATCTCATTGCTTTTCCTATGTGGGTTGTGCTCATCCCCAATAGCTAATTGTGGATATAATGACGAGCAAAGGATTAGCTTGATTAGCTGTATCTCTCTGTCCGACAAAGAGTATGCTCGCGATTGAAGTTGTCTAATATTATTTGCAAGCGAAAATTCTAAATCACGGATGTCTCTACTGTCCAGCTCATCTACAGTTTTATCGTTTTATCAGCTATTGCATACTTTTTTTTATATATATCGTATAAACGGTAGTCAACTTGCCATTGATACTTTCGTCAAGTGTGTTTTCCATTTGTAAGAATCGACGCTTTTTACTAGACCTTTCATCGTATCGTTCTCTCCGAAGTTGTTCTCGAGCATTGTTTTTTGAAGACCTGTCTTCGTCCTCCCTGCCAGAGTCATCGTCATCGTATATTGATCGCAGTGACTCCAGCAATCCAGGTTGGAAATCATTCAGTACTTTTTCGAACTGTCTCTTCATTTTGGCTATCTATAACAACAGATTAGATGGACGTACTGTTTATGATTTCTTTGTGGCGCAGAATCATCTGTACCTCGTATAATCTATGCTCTTCAACTAAATGTTCTTTGCACCACTTGCGCGACGACATCTGATTTAATCTGTTTGATTTGCATGCTCACTGTCACCAGAAAATGCCAATATTACCTTGCTTCCCTTGATTTCAATCCATTGCTGCCAAAGATTAAGCATTGTAAACGGATCACCATCCTTGGAGTCGAATTCGCTTTTATTCTATCATACATCGAGTCAGATCACACAGAAACGTCCACGTAAAATGTATTATATACTTTTAAATATTCTCGGTTGGTATTTTGAGTCACCCTGGTAAATGGAGATTGCACACTCATATTCGCAGCAATTGTCAAGATAGGATCCACAATGTTAAAGACCTAAGTACCACCTTTAGTATTTTATATGTCTCCAAAATACTTGTTATATATATATATGTGTGTGTACCACGCCTAAAATCAGCATTTTGCCTACGATACAATCAACTGGAAGCTTGGATAAAACTGAGCCTAGTCCCAACAGATTTTCTTCTACGTCAATTGCGCCAAGGTTAAATAGAAAGTCCATAGACGAGTTGATGAAATCCACGGAAGGAGCCTATTTACGACATCTTGGCTAAGAATCATTTCCAGAGCTTTGTTTTCTCTCTCATGCATCTACCTCAATGTAATCAAATAACCTAGGATTGCCTAATCCCATTGACTTGATTTGGAGCAGAAGAGGGTCCAGCGTTTCTCTCTGTATTTCAGGTATCGCGAAATCATGAAAATGGCTAAACTCATTTTCAGAGTAGAATCGAAAGCATTCTCCAGGCCCCGTCCTGCCTGCGCGACCTGTCCTTTGCTTTGCACTTGCTTTAGAAATCCAGAATTCAGAAAGCCGGCTTAGCTTTGAAGCAGGATCGTGATTCATTTCCTTTACTTTTCCTATATTTTCGTGAGCTGATTGCGCAAGTATCCGGCTTGGGGGGGGGGTTATATACCTGAATCAATGATGAAGCGGATACCATCAATCGTGATGCTAGTTTCAGCACTAAAGCACGGTAGGCATCAAATATGTGTTCAATGGTGCAAAATGACTATGACTTACATGTTTGAGCTAATAATGCATTTACGTATGCCTTCTGATGGAGAATCGAATACTTTTTCCTGGTCTTCAACTGTCAACGAAGAATGTAGCATGAGGACAACCCATTTCCTACATTAACAATGAGAATTATTGCACATTTATTCTCCAAGTACTATGTAGCTTACTTTGTCTTTTGCGCATACGTGTTTAATTCCTCAGCAAGTGTGGCAATCTAAATATATTACTGACTAGGTATCTAACACATTAATATTGTAGAAGAAGATTTTACCTCATTGATACCAGACATAAAGATCAAAAGATCACCTCTTTCATTTACTGGTACAGACTGATCTATGTATTCCAACACTTTAATGTATGGATCTGTGGGTCCTTATTAGTATGCGTTTGCCAATCTGGCTCATCAACAAGTGGGGGTAAACATACCAGCTTTAACCATGGATGATCTGCTAGGGATTGATCTCTGTAAGGCAGAAATTACTAAGTTGAGGCAATGTTACAAATATCAAGTTGCTCGACGTACCTTGACTACGTCTGATTGTCGTTTTCTATGAGCTGCTTCATCGACCAAGTTTTTATCTTCTTCTTCGAATGGCCAATAATGAACCTTGACGCTATACATCTTTCCTGGTATCTTTGCAAGGTTAGTCTATTTAAATGACCATTCAATTGGGGTGTGTGTCTTAGTCATCTTACCACTAGTGTTGGAGCGTCAAAATACTGAGCAAACAGTTCGGCATTGATGGTGGCACTCATCAAGACAACGTATAAATCCTTTCTTTGCAAAAGGGTCTTTTTCAGTAAGGCAAGCAGAAAGTCGCCTATTATGGCGGATTTAGAGCTGTCTTCCATTTCCGCTAGCACGCTGCACTTACCCATCATATGTCGCTCATGAACCTCATCGACCACAATAACATCATACATGGACAACATGTTGTCTGTAGCATATTGTCGCAAAAGTAGCCCCTAAAGCAAGCCAGTGTTATGTAACCATCTCATGTTTATGCCAGTGTTTTGTGCAAATAATGTCTTACTTCGGTCAGAAACAAGATGCGAGTTCTGCTGGTTTTGGTTCCTTCAAATCGAACTTGATATGCAATTTTTGATCCGTACTCATTCATCGTTTCGTAGCTAAATATGCATGTTTAAACAATAAATTTTCACATGTATGTAGTAAGGAAGAAACCAAGCAATTTACCTCACTCGCCTTGCCAAGGATGAGCATGCAATTCGTCTTGGTTGAGTACATGCAATCTTGTTGAATCCAGCACTCATCAAAATTTGTGGAACTTTTTTTTTTTTTTTTTTTTTTTATCAACAATGATGAATATATTGGCCCAAGCCATCACAAATTAACTCACCTTGTGTGCTCTTGCCACAGCCCGTATCGCCAGCAATCAGCAAAACTCTATGCTGCTTGAGTGTCTGTACGATTGCATTAGCAAAAGGGGTGACAGGAAGAGCAGCTTTGGTTTCTTCAATCTTTTTTTTCAACCCTTGTCTTTTCTTGCTTTGGAAATCTTGAAATAAAACCAGCGTATGCCGTATCATTTCGCCTTCCTGACGAACAATGTTCATGCGACCAGCCAGTGTAGATTTTTGGAGAGTTTTCCCATCACAAACACTTTGTTTAAGCTTGAGGTAGAAACCTAAAATCAATGGCACTCTTCTTTCAATTATCTGCTCGTATTTTTTAGTATGTAGACATGTATATCAACCTTCAAATTCATAGTAAATGGTTGATCCAGTTGGTATCAGCCAAGACACTAGCCCACGGTTCCTGCGTGAAAAAAATATATTGTCTGTCTCTTCTGTCCAAGCCCTGCTCGAGCCCAAGTCGTAGAATGAAGACTCTGTCTCAGTCTTTTTTTCTTTCAGATATGCTTGGGCTTCTTTCAGTGCGTCTCTGTTCTTTGCTGGGTCATTTGTCTACACACATACACTGTACTTAGATCAAAGAGCCCGTGCTTGGGATGAATCAAAAATTACTTACAATTGCTTTCAAATCCCAACGTTTTCTTTTGAAAGCTTCTTCGTTTCTGACCAACGTCCCGTCGATGCTGTATCTTTCTTGCGGTATGTATTCTGCCCTTCTTTTCCGATTCCTGTCGTAGCTCATTATGGAGGCAATGTGTTGATGGTGCACAACTGTTGACGATTTTATTTTCATGTAGAGGATGTGATGAGTCGCTCCCCCCGGGCCGGATAGAGCCATGTTGCTACATTCGTGCGCCGAAAAATCTGTGAGGATTTGGAAAAAAAAAGGCAAGTATATGGTCAAGAGGAGCATGCCAAAGCTATTGATCCTCCTCTTTTTTTTGTACTTTGTACTTGGTGAGTAGTGATTTTTTTATTTTTTTTAGAAGGGATGTCATGCATAGTAAATGGGATGGATCGATACGGATGGGATTGTAGACATTAAGGATGGATTCAAATACGGATGGATTTTTTTTCTGTGCTGTTCTGAACATTGGACTTACGCTTATATGTGATATCTCACTACTAGGAATTTAATCATGGGTCGCCGTCCCGCTCGTTGTTATCGTTATTGTAAGAACAAGCCTTACCCCAAGTCTAGATACTGCCGTGGTGTCCCTGATGCCAAGCTCAGAATCTACGATTTAGGTCGTAAGAAGGCGTCTGTCGACGATTTCCCTCTCTGTGTTCACTTGGTTTCCAACGAATACGAGCAATTGTCTGCCGAAGCTCTTGAAGCTGGCCGTATTTGCGCCAACAAGTACATGTCCAAGACTTCCGGTAAGGATTCCTTCCACATGCGTATCCGTGTCCACCCCTATCACGTCACCCGTATCAACAAAATGTTGTCGTGTGCTGGTGCCGATAGATTGCAAACTGGTATGCGTGGTGCTTTCGGTAAGCCCAACGGCCTTGTCGCTCGTGTCAACATTGGCCAGATCATCTTCTCTGTCCGTACCAAGGATTCCAACAAGGCTGTCGTCATTGAAGCTTTGAGACGCTGCAAGTACAAGTTCCCTGGTCAACAAAAGATCATTATCTCCAAGAAGTGGGGCTTCACTCCTCTCACCCGTGCTGAATACGTCGAAGCTCGTGCTGCTGGCTCTCTCAGACCCGATGGCTGCTACGTCAAGTTTGTCCCTCAAAGAGGCCCACTTACCAACTACTTTAAGGAAGCTTCTAAGGTTTAAATTTCTTTATAAATTTTTGCATCCAAAATAAAATTCTTAAAGGCAATTTTCTCTTCAAAATGTTTGTGTCTGTCATCCATGTAAGCAATTAATGATGTTTGGGTTTTGAGAGGTTTGTACGACCTTGTAATTTATATTTAATATTGCAATTTACATGTGGTAGTCAATTGACCCTCTTTGCTCTCCTTAACCTTCCTTCGTTTTCTCTCTCTTTTTTTTCTTTTTTTTTCCACAATGGACGCAGATAAACCAAAGAAGCTTTACAGCTCCCAAACACAGCGAGACAAGGAGCTTGAGCGCATTAAAAGCTTGGGTGTCGTTTCGGTGCTGAACAAGAATTTCAACGAAGCAACTCCTGCCCCTCTTAAACCAGCGTCGCTTCTACCAGCCTTATCCCCTTCCAACTCCTTGAGGACTGACAATCCCTCGACTGACACATTTGCCAAATCAAGATCTATGACAGTTTGCAAATCTCAGGCTGCTTCCTTCAGCTCCAGCTCAAAAGCAAGAAGCAGTTCGAGCCTCCATAGTGATCCCAGCAGCACAATGGCCCCGACATCTTTGTCATATGCACATGAATTAAAAAAGTCCCTCCCATTGTCTTCGTCAGGACATGAAGACTGCGACGATCAACAGATTGTCTCGGAAAGAAAAACGGATCGAGAAGACGGCCTCGTGGTGAATTCGCCTATTGACACCGAAAAGGAAACTTTGCTAAAGCGTGTCCAAGAATTAGAAGCGCTATACGATGCCTCCATAATTGACTTGCAGATCCTGGAATCTCGAAACAGCAGTCAAAAGGACATATTAATTATGCAAGATAAACTCATACAGCAAATGACTGATCAGCTGGATGCGCAAGAAATCAATAGTATGCAGCAATGCCAAATTTGCTCCCTTGCTGATAGTAGTAATGTCGATTGCATTTTAAAGGCACAACAAGACATTGCTATGCTGACCACAGAACTACATGAACTGAGCCCGCTAACATCAGAATACAGTTCCACAATATCAGATTTGACCGAGGAACTTGCAAAACATGACCTGAGGATAGAAGAATTACAGCATATTGCCCAGGAAATACAGAAAGCAAACGCTATTCAATCAGAATCCATTGATACCAAAGTTCAGACTCTTCTTGATAGAATCCTTGCCAAAAATGAAATTATAAACAAACTGGAGCATGATCAGCAGCAGCAGCAGTTGGTCCATCCACAATTGCCGCCTACGCCCAAGCCCGAGATGATCCATCAAAGCAATAGCATTATTAGTTTGAGCGATTCCTCAACCCTGGCATACGAGCAGAAAGTGCAGATTGAACAAGAAGAAATGGGCGTGTCTCAGGAGACTCAGCATGGACAAACATTGCACGCTTCTCGTTGGAAAGGAAACCCGATCCCGCCAGCTTCACCACCGCCTTCATTGCCACTACCTCCCATTCCCAGTGCGTCTTCCCGATCCGTTTCCTCAACCAGACCCACATCAATTCTATCAGAAATAACCAAACGCTCAAGTATATATGCACAACATACAAGCAGGAAGCATACATCTGCGGACGCTATAAGCCAGGAGCTAGGCGACCGTCAACCCTTGACTCGCTCTGAATTTGATGAGGAGCTGACTGATGCCACTTATTACCGGGAATTCACAACTCAACTGCAAGAAAGACTTTCCGTATCCAAAGAAATCGACGATCTTCGTGTTTGGGCACCTAGTGATTACCACAACATCCAAAGAAAAATCAGCTCTAGAAACTGGTCTGATAGCGATGATGACGTTAGTCTCAGTAGCCAAAAAGCTGCCTTCTGGAAAGGCATGAAAAAGAAGCTGAGAGTTTAAGCAACCATAACATACATGCACATAAATACGATATACACATACAAATGAAAAAAATAAACTGCATCTTTTTGCCCCTTCTTGTAACAGACGGCACTGTCACTAGACCTCTTGCTTTTTCAAATGAGCCATATATGCTATTAAAGATATTACTTTTCCTAGTTGGAATATTGCCATATAAATTTGACGGCTGTCGATTTGATATTCCTTTTAGACATCAATAACAGTATATTGACGCCTTGGTGGCATGAAGAAATTTGAGGCGCTAGGCCTTGTGCTTGATGTAATTTAATATTCTTGTCTCAATAAAGGGATATGTTGCCTAGATACCAACCTATAAGTATTTCATGTACACAACGCCATGTCGATCTTTTTCTGATTGTTGCCGGTATTAACTTTTGTGGCACTATCATTACTTCCCGAGCAGGCTTTTCATGACGTTTTCAAGTCCAATTTGTTTTATTAAAATATTAGCAAGTATTTTCCACCAGAGGGCTGCTTTTTAGTCTGTTCATTAGAAAAACGGCAAGGATGCCAAAAAGAAACCGCCCCCCCCCCCCTCTCCTCGTGCCTTCATATGATACAAGGACGCTGGACGGTGTGGAGAAGGTTTGATTATGGTAATATGAAACTGCAATTATACCGGTCCCAGATTTTACAGCGCATCATGATGGTTACATAATCAGCATCTTTAAAGAGCCGGATCAATTTATTAAACTATTGCATATACAGCAAGAGCGGTAAATTTTGTCACTTTGAGACACAAAAAACAAATGTCCTTGGCAGCAAAGTGACAAAATTTACCGGTTCTCACTGTACTACCATTTTAATACGAAAAGAAATAATTGAATATATAGAAATTTACACTTATATGGGTGAGGAAGGGGATGGGAGGAGGGTTATAAATAATAGGTGCGATTTTATCTAACCTAAACATTCATTAAAATTGTCAGCACTGTTATTGTTATTATTGTTCAAGTCAGAGTTTTCTTCAGAAGGCACCATGGGGATTTGAGGCCTTTGTCTTGTCTGCAGCATGGCAAATAAATCATCTAAAACTTGGCCACTGTTGGCACTTGGTAAGAAGTCGTTGCTACTAGTGATGGTGGGCCCAAAATCGTCCTCAAAGAAGGGGTCAAAATCAAAGTCGAGATCGAAATCACCAGCGCCAGGCGGAGGCACCATAGTCTCCGAATTGCTGCCATCCTTACCCCAAAATCCTGTTAAGGGATACTGCAGTTGAGCTTCTTCACGTTGCTGTTGCTGGGCAGATATTAATAGAGGATTGTCTGTGTTATTGTGCATTATTGCGTTAACAGCAGCAGCGTTGTTTGCGAAATTCGTGCCAACATTTGATATTGGTGCTTGGCCCATGACAGAATCATCCAATTTGCGTCGCTTGCTAGCATCATCTAATTGCAGTGAAGCCGTTGTGGTATCGTTTACAATCAAAGCGGGATTGCGGTCGTTCAAGTGGTACGGTGAGGACTCTGGCCCTAGTTTTGGTGCTCTCAATGGTAATGGTATACGTGTGATTGACCCTGTCTCATTGGGTACGTTGCTACTCTGGAGAGTGTCATTATCCGCTGGCTCTGCTGTCTTTTGTTCATGACGCAGCCTTGAATCTTGATGAGGTCGCTTTGCAGTGGTTGATGATGATGTAAAGTGGGAGGGTGATGCACTCTCTCTGCGTGTCATCACTTCACCTTCACTGGCTGGGGCTGTCGGTAATGACATTGATCTTTCAGACCTCGTTCTTGTCATTGCATCGGATTCAGCGATTGGAGGTGTTGATAGTGTGGTTGTATGTGTATCATTATGATTTGATCTCTCTAGTTCAGCTAATTTGCTAGCGTCTCCTCCTGATAATACAACTACATGATGCTCCAGAGTAACTACTCTCTGACGAAGTTCTCCATTCTCCTTGCGTAACTTTTCCATTTCCTCCTGCCAACCCTCCATCTCCTTTACTTTGATTTCTAAATCCTTGATATATTGCTCTCTACGTTGTCTAAAAGCCTTTTGTGCAGCTCGGTTTTGAGCAGCACGTTTGGATGGAATTACTGCTCGAGAGCCGCCTTTGCTGTTTTTAGAGCTTTCGTATTCATGCGCCTGCGCTGGTGGAGAAATAGACTGCTCTTGTTGATTTGGCGGATGCGATGCGGAATGCTGTAGTGGTATTGGCTGCTGCTGGTGTTGAGGCTGCTGCTGGTGTGGATGCTGATGTTGCTGCTGAGGCGGCAGCGGTAACACAGACCCAGGTGGCCTTGATACCATATAATTAAACGTTTCAGGCGCATGGTCTGTTTATCGAGAAAATAATGAGCATTCCCCATGCATTTGCATATTGCAAAAACATATACCTACCTATGGGAATCATCCATGGCTGATTGCTGTGATTGCTACTATTGCTGCTGTTCATGTTTTACGCTTTTTCTTGTCCAATTTCTATAGTGATTTTTGTTTTAAAGGGAAAAGTATCATAGCAACGAAAAAAGTTAGCATTCAGCAAAACATTTCCGATAAATTGATGTTTACCCTGTCAATGCAAGTTGAAACAATGAGAAATAAGGAATATATGAATAGGGTACCGTTCAAGATAAAAGTGCAAACATACAAGTTATCGCTGGATGATTTTTTTTTTTTGTGAGTAATGAGATCTAGCCAAAAAAACGCAGACTTTAAGCTGAATAGGTAACTTTGACACCTTCTTGATTTTTTTTCTGGTAAATGATTTACAGTGTCAAATACAGAAGGGAAGAGAGAAAAAAACCCCCCTCCTGCCCGAGAAAACTCACAAGAAACAGAAAAAAAAAAAAAAAA
>MU619276.1:170458-192821 GCA_025201805.1 Parasitella parasitica
AAAAAAAAAAAAAACTCGGTAAAAAGCCAAACCGAACATGCTTTATTGACCTCGCTCATATGATTGGACAAATCAGATACTAGAAAGGGATATTATCACAGAGACTGAAGAGGTTGCAATCAATCATAATTCTTGTAAATGCAGCGACATACAGTAGCAAAATGCTGACATGGCAAATGAATGCAGCTGCAAAAAAAAATTTTGTGATTTTCTATATTATAGCCTTTTGAGATATGGCATAAATTGGAAAAAGAAAAAACTGGGTTTTCGTTCCACTTTCCACTTTCCATGGAAAGAACAAAATCGACTGACTTTTTCCATGTTCATGGGGGGGGGAGGGTGAGCAGGTATCACAAAAAACTTGCTTATGAAATCAACTGAGTCACATCCCGCCTAACCCAGATTTACTCGTTCATTTCCATCAAATGTAGATATAAAAAGGGAGTGGAGCCTCCACAGAAACTTTCCCTTTTTCTTGATTATAATTTATCATTACAGCAAAAATGTCATCTCCTGTTCCCTCTTTCGGCTCTCTCGACAAGATCTACGACCCTGCGGCCGTCCCCAAACAAGAGTAAGTCATCTCACAAAGGGAAGCATTTTGCATGATTTCTCACCAAAAAGTATTACACAGCCAACGCTACAAGAAGCTTATTGCTGAATTCGAGAAAGTTCATGGTCGCAAGGCCGAATTCGTTGTTCGCTCTCCTGGTCGTGTCAATTTGATCGGTGAGCACATTGACTACTGTGGTTTTGGTGTGCTTCCTATGGCCATTGAGCGTGATGTGATCATTGTTGGTGCTACTACTGATGATGACTCCAAGGTCCGCATTGCAAACGTTAATCCCAAGTACCCTGCAAGAGAATTCGACTATGAGGGCAAGGAAAAGGTTGTTACTATTGACTCTTCTGAATTGGAGTGGTCCAATTACTTCAAATGTGGCTACAAGGTAAGCTTGAACTGGTTTCATGGGGGGGGGGAGTAGGCGAATGCGTGTATTCATGTTTCGGTTGGTTTCATTAGGGCATGCTGGAGAAGTTCCAATTGGATAAGCCCAAGGGCCTCTTTTTGATTGTTGATGGCACTGTCCCTGCTGGCGGAGGACTTTCCTCATCTGCAGCCTTTGTTTGTGCCTCTGCTTTGGCCGTTGTCACTGCCAACAAGCTGACCATTTCCAAAACTGAACTTACTGAGATTGCCATTGTCGCTGAGCGCAATGTTGGTGTTAACTCTGGTGGTATGGACCAAAGTGCTTCCGTTCTATCTGAAAAAGACTTTGCACTTCATGTTGAATTTGTCCCCAAGTTGCACACTACGGCTGTTCCTTTGCCTGCCACTAGTCCCAAGTTAGCCTTTGTCATTGCTAATACCTTGGTCACCGCTGACAAGTTTGTAACTGCTCCCCGCAATTACAATCTTCGTGTCGTTGAAACCCACATGGCCGCTCTCTTCCTCGCCAAGAAGCTCGGCTTGCCTGCTGTTGATACTCTCAAGGAAGTGTATGATCTCTATTACAAGGATTCTTCTCTCAGTGACGTCGAAAAGTTCACTGATCTGCTCAAGAAGGCTGAAGAATTCTATCCCAAGGACAACACCAACAATAATGGTTATACCCTCGAAGAAGTCTCCAAAATGCTCGATGTTCCTGTCAAGGAACTTCAAGACAAGTATATGACACGTTTCCCCGTGCAAACTGATTATTTCCGTCTTGTCCACCGCACCAAGCACGTCTTGTCCGAAGCATCTCGTGTCATTGAATTCCACAAGGCCTGTGAAACTGGCCAGGGCGAATCCACTCTCAAGGTTTTGGGAGACCTTATGAACCTTTCCCAAGAGTCTTGCAACAAGTTGTTTATGTGTTCCTGTCCCGAAATTGATCAGGTTTGTGAGGTTGCTCGCAAGAACGGCTCGCTGGGCTCCAGGTTGACTGGTGCTGGATGGGGTGGAAGTACCGTTCATTTGACCACTGAAGATAACGTTGCTAATCTCATTGATCACATCAAGAATGACTTTTTCCGCAAGGTTTACCCCAAAATCACTGAAGAGGAGTTGGATGATGCCATCATTGCCACTAAGCCTTGTTCTGGCGCTGCTATCTACACTGGTTTTTAAGCCCTCATCTTTTCATCATTTTGTAACATTACATTAAATCACCTTTTTTTTGTTCATATTTCTCAATTTTGTAATTAAATAATAATAATAATAAACCCCCATTTTTACTTGGAATCAAACTGTTCGTTTAATCTATTTCCAAGTATCTACTGGCTAGTGAAAAGAGAATATCACCCAATTTATGCACTCAAACATATGAACAAGACTCACCCCCGAGCGGCGCTTTTTGTTTTGCTTTTTTCGCTCAAGAGTTACTTTTGGGCTGTTTTTTACCGTCTATTACCAACGGGAAAAATGAATCCATCCCGAGCCTTTCTTTATTTATACGACTATCCAAAATTAATGCCTTGTGCTAAAGGAAGGGTACCCGAGTAATTGATGGTGCAAGTACCGCGTCTACAATATTGTTTCCAGCTATCACTGCCACTTTCACGGCCACCACCAGTTTCTTTTTCACCTCCAAACGCACCTCCAATCTCTGCACCGTTGGTAGGAATATTGACATTGATAATACCACAATCAGAGCCAGACGGGCCGATCCATTTAAAGATAGTAGATGGGTTGCTAGTAAAGATGGAGCTGGATAAGCCTTGAGCGACATTATTGTTGATAGCAATGGCTTCATCCAGAGTCTATAAATACGGATAAAGTTAAAATCCTGTAGTCGTATAGCCACCAAAAATTTACCTTGTATGTCATTGTGTGCAAAATTGGAACAAAAGACTCATTTTGAACAACCTCCATGTCAGGACGTACGCGAGTCATGGTCGGCTCCACAAAGTTACCATGCTTCAAAGGCCCATCCTCAATCACCTTGCCACCAATGATGATTTCTCCTCCCTCTTGCTTGACCCTTTGTAAAGCGTTTTTATAGATTTCAACTGCTTCCTTGGTATGAAGAGGGCCACAAAGAACACCTTGATCCAAGGGATCGCCGACTTTGACCTGTTTGTAAGCCTTCTTTAATCTCTCAATCAGGGTATCATACACAGATTCTTGCACAATCAAACGACGAGTCGTAGTGCAACGCTGTCCCGCAGTACCCACAGCTGCAAACAGAATGGCTCTGGCAGCCAGATCTAAATCACAGTCGTCTGTCACAATCAAGGCGTTGTTTCCTCCAAGTTCCAGGATAGAGCGCCCAAATCTGCCCTGAACCACTTTGCCAACCTCTCTACCGACGTTGGTAGAGCCAGTAAATGAGAGCACATGTGCACGTTTATCTGCTGTCATGGCACTGCCAATATCAGATCCACCAGTGACTAAAGCACACAGCGAAGGAGGAAGGTTATGCTCTTTGAGCGCATTGGCAATGATACGAGTAACAGCGATAGAGACTAGCGATGTTGTAGGAGCAGGCTTCCAGATAGTACCATTGCCTGTGACAAGAGCAATAGCGCAATTCCAGCCATAAACAGCGACGGGGAAATTGAAAGCGCTGATAATACCTACTGTGCCCAAGGGGTTCCAGGTTTCCAACATGGCGTGACCCGGTCTTTCTGAAGGAATCACAGCACCTTGGAGCATACGTGAAAGGCCCAATGCGTACTCGAGAATATCAATGTATTCTTGCACCTCTCCAATACCTTCAGGCAAAATCTTACCCATTTCTAAAGCAACCAGCTTGCCCAAAGGCTGCAAGTTTTCAACCAATGCATTTCTCATTGTCAACAGGACATGGCCACGTTTAGGAACTGGAAGCTATGTAAAGATATGCAGTGAGCTACATGCTCCACTTTCTACACACCCTCACACGATTTGTATATTTACCTCTCTCCAGATCTTTTGAGCTTCTGCTACTTTTTCAAAAGCAACATTTAAATCATCAGTGGTTCCCTACATTTGTAAACGGATGTAGCGTGAGAAAACTACATCTGTGGTAGAAGCATACACACATACCGTAATCACTTCTGCAATCACTTCGTTGTTGACAGGGTTGTAGGAAGGCACAATGGGACCTGATCCTTTCCAGTCCCCATCAAAGACGCCTTTGTTGTTGGTCTTGTCCAATCCAAGCGCCTCAAATACAGACCGGTGCTTATCAAAGGCGGATAAATAGCGGGCGTTGGTTAAAGGGGCACAGTTTCGCACCAGCTTGTTGGCTGCATGAATCAATGGGCGCGATCTTAATATCTTGGTAATCATGTTTGTTAAAAAGTAGAAAAAGGAAGAGAAAGCGAGAGAACGACAGAAATAACAAAACATCAAGTTTATATATGCAGGCACGTACAAGCTAGTGTCTGTTGTTATAGTGATGGCTAGTTGGGCTAGGCGGGAGCGTGGGAATAACAGGCATCGAGCCTGCGAACAAATGCTGGCTATTTGTTCCTAAAACGGGAACCACTGTATCGCTGCCAAATGCATGTACCTTACAATATGGAAGCCAATGACGTATCGGCGTTACAAGTTTGGTTGAAAAAACGCAACAAACAAAAGAAGGGTAATCAAGCAAAGACCTGACTAGGGACCCAAGTTGGAAACAAGCATTTTGAGAAACACATCGTAGAAGAAAAAGTATGACCAGAGCCCTAATTCTCTTGAATTTCAAACATGAAAGCAACAGATAAAGTTCTGGTCCTCGCCAAAGCTTGCATAATTCATACTTGGAAGCACAATGTCTTTCCAGTAATAGTGATTCCCAAAAAAAACGATTTCGTCAGGACATAAAGTGATGTGGTTTACCGGCATCTTTAACACCAAGTAAAGTATCACTGAACCAGTCGGTACAATAATTCCATGTACCAAAGTTTTATTGCCAAAAACTAAATAGCTGTGGTCTTTTCTGTTGCTCAGATCCACGTAGAGCCGTTTTTCCCATTGCATACTTGCTTCCTGATGCACCCTCTCAATTTTTTTTAGACATGGAAAGCATGCTCAAATCGCCTTACCAGCCCTTGTATACCGTCCATGGACCAAGATAACTGGAAATCATTTGATTGAAATTTTCACCACAAGAATCAAGACGTTTGTTATAATACATCATAAAAAGCAGCGCTCACAACAAATGTCTTTTGTTTCACCTCATTGTTTATTAGGTTGCAACGCAAGCAATTATTTCGATATGCTGTCTCACAAACTTCGTTAGTAAGCTCACAAGTTAAGCATATAGCAAGATGCAGACTCAAAAATATCAGAGCTGTAGGACATACTTTGTATGGAAAACCAGGAGACATGTGGGAAAAAGCTAGATCAGATTTCAGGAATGAATCCCCCTGCCCTTTTTTGCCGCCCACTCAAGCTCCACTTTGTTATCATGCAGGTACTTTTACACAAGCTGGAAAAGTAAAAGCATCCAATGGGGATCCATGAGCTTTCCTTTTATTTGAAACGAGTTATAAATGTTGATTTTATTAAAGTATAGAAAAAATGGCTATTAGCAAGCACAGAATCAACATTGACCAAGAAACAATATACATGCTCAGTTAAACAGTACATAGGGATTCTTTGTTTTACTCCACTACACGAGCACATGAATACAACATGCATACGCACACACATTACAACGAAGATCACTTACGTAAAATATGTTCTTCAACAAGTTTTTGTCTGTCTGGACGCTCATGAAGTTCCTTGTTGAGTTTATCAGCAATTCTGTGTTTCTCTAATTCATCACGGTGTTGTTGAATGGCGGGTGCTATCTTTGGATCTGTAGCAAATTTATAAAAATGGTTATATTGATAACGCCTCTCTTTGCTCCTAGATAAACATACCTTTCATGATGTTTCTGTCGACCAAGTCTTGAGCGTTAGGACGGTTAGCCAACTGCTCTTCAAGAGATTTATTTTCGGGTACAGCTAGATGCATTATAAGTTGTCGCATCTATTTTGTCAGTATATGTCCGTAGCCACTTACTCATATCAAATAGTTTCAAATGTTTAGAGCCGAGGAGAGGAAAAAAAAAAACAGAAAAAGAAAAAAGTAAATAACCAAATGCCTCTTTTTATCCAGATGATATGTATCACGCGTGTTGCTGTATGCTGTACATGATCCCACCAGACCTATGTTAATCAAACAGAAATGACGTCGATTCTCCTTTATCGCTTGGTGCTGGCAATCCAAACAAAAGTTCACACTTCCTGTTGGCTCATGAGAGTAAGACCGTTCTTGATACGACTAAAGCTAATCCACAGGCGGTTGTATTTTATTTAGTTGGTGTGCTTTGATTTTATGATGTGTAAAATAGACTTTGCTTTTTGGTGGGCCTTGTGGAGTTTCACTGCTGTTCAGCCTGCGGATTCGTCCCAGTCACAGAAGCATCAGACAGACATACGGTGCATGCTCTTTCTTTCTTGGAATCCAACAGCATGTCAAATAGAATAGGAGGCCTACCTTTACCGGCAGGCTCTCTTTCGAGCAAAAGAACGGGAGGAGGAACAAAGCTATTTGTGAATGCAAACGGAACGGTGCTCTCCTCGGTATCAACATACATCGCAGCTTCGATCTTATCAACGTTTGCCAACAAAATGCTGTTTACTTATTCCGAATACAAATTTCCATATCCTTGCTTCACAGTCTTTTTCCAGCTTGTTATTTCGCTGATACTTATGGCTGCATGGAGCCACGTTGGACTATTGTAGGTGGTTTACTACTATTCTTTATTCTCTATTTTTTTTTTTTTTTCACCGTCTGTTTGTTCCCTAGCAACCATACATTGCCTCGAATACCAATATTAAACTGGGATTCTGCAGTGGCGATTCGCGTAGCGCCATTGACCATTGTGTTCATCTGTGTCATAATATTCAATCCTCTCTTCCTGCAGCATGTCGAAATCACAACATATCACTTTGCCCACTCGCTCACTATCGCTTTCTCGATCGTATTTTCATACCTAATGCTGCGAATAGAGCAACCACAGCGGATAGTGTCAGCAAGTGTAATAGTCATCTTTGGTACCTGTATAGGGTCCATGGGAGACCTTAATTTCTCACTTGTAGGTGCATTTTATACTCTATCGTGGCCTGCTGTAGTGGCATTGTATGGCATCTATCTGAAAAAGACGTTGATCGCATTGAAAAACGATTTATGGTAAGCAAATCCAACGCAAATCAAAAGTGCAGCACCAACAACAAACACACAGGGCGCTTGTGCAGTATAATACTGTCATGGCAACTGCAATTATGGTGCCTCTTGTCTTGCTCTCTGGAGAGCTAAACGAGATATTCTCCACTGTTTGGTTTTGGGATGAATTTGGATTCTGGTTACAGATGTTTATTACCACCCTGACTGGATTTGGTGTTACTATCTCGATGCTATTATTATTAATGCATACATCCCCCCTGACGTTAAGTGTGGCCAGCGTGTGCAAGGTAAGGCTCATCAGTCAGGCTGCTTGGCTGATTCATTTGGTAATGTAAAATGTGATAGACAAGTATACAGGCTCTTGTTGTGGCTGTCGTGTTTGGAAATCGAATGACAATGCTTGTAAATATCGCTGCGGAAAAAACACTACAGAACACTCATTTCTTTGTCCTTAGAATACGGGTGGCATGGCTATCTCGCTCGCTGGATCAGCTTATTTTGCTTATTTGAGATCTGCGGAATCAAAATTCTAACCTGCATGCCGGACCTGGTCGTTGTTGAGAATAGACGGCAATAATACGGTATTGTTATAATAATAAAAGCAAAAAGCCCTTCTATAACAAGAGCCGTTGTGGCACTGTTTGCATTATACATCAACAGCCAAAAAAAAAAAAAAAAAAAAAAAAAAAACGCGCCTATTTGTTTATGCACTTTTGCTTGCAATCATGTATTATATAACCTAAGCCTAAATCGTTGCTTTAGTTGGAATCTTGCTTTTCTCAGTTTGATTGTCTATAAATAAGCTGTCTGCATCAAACTAAGCCTTGGGATCAATACCAAACACCTGAAAATGTATATAAACGACAAGGCTATAGACAGCAAAAACAACATTTCCCATATTTATCACAAAGCATGGCATCAATTGTAGCATTTGTTATTTTGTTATTGCTGTCAAGTTTCAATAAAGTGAATGCCTACTATGGTAGTATTTATGGCGGTGCGTCATACATTCCGCCTCTGATAGACGCGGCAGCCGTTGCAGTACAAGACACAGTATACCTTTTTGGAGGGGTCGAAGCTACCCTCGAACAAGATTTCAACTTTGATATGACAACTATAAAATTCGATTCGAATCAAAACCTGGTAACCAACACTTTCGATAGTGCCTCCTTGCCGTACAACAGACATCGCTGTCAAGCTTTTTCGCTGGGCGACAACAAGACGATTGTAGCTGTCAACGTCCAATATCCACATCTCAACATTACTCAGGGACACCCGTATTTCAATATAAGTGCAGAGCACACCCAAGGAAATATAACTACGCTCAGAACAGCAGGTCTATCTTTCTATGATATAGCAAGCAATACTTGGACTAGCCCTCAGAACAACACAATTCTACCTCCATTCAGATCAACTCTTATGGCAGCAATCTCCCCTGAAAATGATGCTATTTATACGATGGGCGGCACCTACCTTGCCGCAGACGCTAATATGCCAGAGATTTTTAGATTCGACCTCAAAAACGTATCCTCCGTAGTCAATCTGACAGCTGCCTACCCAAACTTGAGACTGGAAGTGTTCCGTGGCACAGTTCAGATGTTACCGTATGTTGGTTAAAAGCTTAAATTTGATAACGACACTAATGCATGTAACGATAGAAACGGAATCATAGTTATTGCTTTTGGCATGAATAATGTATTAGACGGGGCACTTTTCAACACGACTCAAGTAACTCTATTTGACACACGCAAGAATGAAATTTATACACAACCCGTTTCTGGAGTACCGCCAGAACCAAGATTTGGGCTTGGAAACGCATTGGGTATTATGCTTTGCAAAGTTGTGTCGGAACAGAATACTGATTTCGAATTTCCATCTATAGGTCCTGATAAATCCACAATATACTACTATGGAGGTATGCTGGTGTACAGATGCATGAAATCGATTCCCAGCTAACGTATTTTTGTTCATAGGTGGTGACCAAATGGCTGCATTGAACACCGCAGCAGGTTCAGCCGTACCAAACCTCGTTGCGCTTGATACAACTACATGGACGTGGGTTTATCCAAAGGTTCTTGGACTTGCAGCTACTCCCTATGCTTTCTCCACATTAACATTACTAGAAGATTCTAAACTGATTACACTAACAGGTTAGTGGGCAATGTTCAATTATCACATATGCAGTCGGCTAACTTATGGCACATGCAAACTTTAATAGGCATTATTGGTAGTATTGCTACAACTGATATCGGTGTCATCACCAATGTTCCAAAATCTAGTGAAGAGCTCCAAAACAGCCAAATGCGATGGTTTACAAACAATGAGGAATTCGATCAAACTTACCTGGTTACGGAGCCGCGCAAAGAGCTTAGTCAAGGTGCTATTGCTGGCATTACTATTGGAGTTTTGGTCGTAGTTGCACTGTTGATCGCACTCTTATGGAAAAGATTTCCAAAGGTAAGACGCATCGGAAACTATATACAGAACGAAATTATTTGGCATCCAAGGTTAGTATATTTCCAAATTTTGCAGACAAGCAAAGCAAGTTTTTGACTTGACGGTAAACTACAGATCTGGAGAACCGTTGTGGGCAGAAACAGCACGACTCTTGGTTCGCTTTATTCTCCTGTTTTTGTTTTTGGCATTTGTTGTATACTCGATCTACAGGGCTGTTGAAAGCCCTATTGTAACCCAAGAAATAAGAACACCC
This sequence comes from Parasitella parasitica, assembly GCA_025201805.1. Taxonomy (NCBI): domain Eukaryota; kingdom Fungi; phylum Mucoromycota; class Mucoromycetes; order Mucorales; family Mucoraceae; genus Parasitella; species Parasitella parasitica. The sequence goes on from MU619276.1 coordinate 180,301, forward strand.
ACCAACACCGTTAGATCACCAGGTAAATTTTGATTAACGATAAAAACAAAAACAGCTTCTAATTGTAAAGCATAGATGTTCGTTTTTGCTTTGATGGCTTCAGCAATACGGACCCTACTCAGAATCTAAGTGTCACTTGTGCCTTCCGAAATGGTACAGATTGTTCAAGCCGAATTGTAGCGCTAGATATGGCTGAGCATTCGCCCGTGTATCCCGATCAATTAGGAGATGTTACCTGCTTCATGTTTATATCCGAACCTGCATACTCTTTCATTGACGATAAAATGAGTTTTAGTCAAACTACAAGCACAAAGATGTTGTTCACCTTTCAAGGTCCACCAAGACTTTCTACAGAGGGAATTTCGGACGGTTCAGGCGTGATTTACATTGACATGTATCCGCCAGGTTACAACCCAAACATGGATATCTACAACTTGACTGGTGGTGCTGCTCAGAGCAAACTTACTTCTACATACATCAGAGAGTGGGCAATCAACGAACAAGGTTCTAACTTGGTAGATTCGATTATTCTTAAACCTAGTGTCAGGACAACAGCTGCATTCGAGATAATCGAAAATAGAAAGCTGCGGAGGGATGATGGATGGAACCTTGTGGGGTTTTCGTCCAACTATGACAAACGCTACGAGGTTGAAAGCTACTTTAAAGATGCACCTCAAAATATTGGATTGTTGGGATCCTCCAAAATTTTAGCACAGCTCACTCTACAACCTTACGCATTTACAATCAACGTCAACAACGAGCAAAAAGTGTTCACTCTTCTGAACGCATTTGCACAAGTCGGTGGTGTCCTTGGTTTATTCATAGCTTTGCAAACCATTCTCTTTGGCTTCAGACCTCAATCTCCTTGGGGCATCGTTCATCGCTGGTCGTTTGGTAAACTTCGAGTCAAGCTTACAGACAGGTTGGCCAATTATTTCGATCGCATGGGGACACCCGTACCGCTAGTCAATCCTGTGAGTCGAAGATTAAGCACAGTATTCAAGAACAATGCATATTCTGCAGTACCTGGTTATTCCTACGCTGATGAAGAAGCTTTTAGCCAAGAAAACAGAGTGCACCAAGTGGAAGAACGTCTGCAGCTAATGGAGCTTTTGTTAAAATCATACTATTTGAATGATGAAGTATTCCGCTCTTTAGATCAAGCTGTCAAACGTGGAAATGAAGAAAGACGTCGCAGTAATGGAGGACAAGGAGGACAAGGACAAGGGGAAAGAGAAGATAGAAGAATCATTGATGATGCAATTATGATGTCTGGAGACGATTCCATTGAGATTATTGAATTAAGTAACAATGCAAAAGCAGCTGCAGAAAGTGGTTCTACTGATGCAATCAACAGAACGACGTCTGGTGCTGTACTTCCTCAGCAAAGGAGTATATACCAAGCAAATCTAGTTCCAGATCAGCCAACCCCTTAAGTAATTAATGTATTTCACATATACTATATACCGTATACGCCTACATTTCTAATAAACAAAATCCTTTCATATATCGAATGATTTACAAGTACCATAAACACTTGCGATACTTTTAACATATTATTAAATAAAACAGAGTGTTCAGCTTAAAAAATCGCCTTGTATACGGTAGTTAGACCATGTCCAATTTTCGAGAGGTCTAAGCTATTCAAAAAGCATTTACTTTGTTTACAGAGCTTTCATTAAACAAGATAAACGAAATCTCATTCTACATGCCAAGCAAGTATTGCAAATACTTTTTTTTTTTTTTTTTGTAAGTATGAAGGTTTATTAAATGTTAAACTAAGCTAAAAGTTAAGAAACTCATAAAAAGGGAAATATTAGAAAGTTAGAGATAAGTGGCCCGTCTCGAGGATGTTCAAGAGTTATCTACAATAATTTAAACAAGTGTCTCAGGTTGATCATGGCACGGTCCATAACGGATTGGTTGTCAAAATCAACAGTTTCAAAGAATTTAAGCCATTTGGCCCGCCAGATGGCTGTGATCACGCATGTAAAGGCTTCAAAGGTAGATATCCGCAAGAAGGAGTCTAAGAGACGATATGCGGACAAATTTAACGACATTACGTCTTCGTATACTTTAGCCATATTGAGGGATGCAGAGGGTACGAATACCAAGGAGAAGTAATTCCACCAGATTTCAGAATGAGTAGGACAAGTAAAGAGCATATGACAAGTAGTCTCCCGCATACCGCAATAGACACACATTTCATCAGTCAAACGAAGAATATTGACTATGTTAGCTTTGGAAGAGACTTTGTTAGGGATCAGACGAAACCATAAGTTACGAGCTGCACTAGGCATTTTGGTGTGAAGAAAAGAGGTCATTGTGAACCGATTCAAGTCAACGTGTGGTCGGGCAATTGGGGGGTGATCTCGCATATACATCGCACGAAGCTGAGTATTAGTCATGGACAAGACCGGTATACTTTGGTAGTTAAGCTTGTGAGAGAGGTAAGGAGTAAAATCGACGCCACCCGCAGATGAGGCCGGGAGAGCAAGTCCAGACGGAGGAGATAAACATATTTAGAGCGTAGGTGTAAAGGTTAGAGCAGCTGAGCTTACGGCCTGCTTAAGCTTCCTGAGGAGTACAGGGTGAGGGCAGTTGACAAATACTTTTATTTAATAGGGTTGTTGAAAAACTTTGAAGACAATATTGTTGATGAATTTCCCAACCTAATCTTTTATTTCAGTTTCATCGATAAAGGTACAGTTGTTATTGTATGCAATGCCTTTTGTCAGTAACTTGTTGACATACTCATATCTTGCCTCGATTGTGGCGGGTTTGTTTCTTCGCTCTTCAATAGGTTTGACGCGAGTTAAAGTATAGCCAGTGTGCTCTACAAGGAATACAATTCACGCTCATACTCGTCAGAATCTCGGCTGATTTTGTGATAGTACTTGGTGCTGTTTGTGTTATCGACATTGAGCATATCAAGAACCAACAATCCCACACCACGGCAAATCATATGCATTTCATCCAGAGAGAATGAAAGCGATCCCACATACAAATCCATACCCGAGAAAATGCTCAAGCCAGTAATGCCTCTTTCAGCATCGCCACGAATGTACTCATCCATTGTTCGCAAATTGCCGTTTGTATAGCGTAGGTACATTCCGTGGCTTCGATTTTGTGGATGCTCAGCTCTTTGAACGCAAATTCTGCAAGGGTAAAAGCTTTGATGGGGAGCTACATGGCTAACGAGGTTGATAGCAGGGGTGTCACCACCATTCAGCACCAGGTAAACTTAAGCTCGACACAGTTTCACCAAACTTTTTAACAAGCATGCCATTTCTTTCAAGATAATGTAATTCAGCCAAAATAGGTTTCAAAAAACTGTCCAGAGATGATTTTGATGGTCCAGGAGTAATGGCTAATTGAACATGATATGTCTGTTTATATCTAGTTCTGCTGTCATAATTGAGAACGACGAGGTGTACCATATTAAAAAGGCGTGATCCACGCTTGTCTGTTACAAATCCATCCGTTGAGAGTTATTTCGATATAAATAACGATTGTCTCCAAAGACAACTAAATAGAGAGACTACTAGCGATTATATCACGGAGAACGTAGGGTCTTTATTAATGATTGAAAAAGGAAGCCAGGGTTGCTCTGGTCTTGGTTTCTAAAAGTCTTTATACAATTTGTTTTGAAGAACAGCAAATACTGCTTTATTTCGTGCAACTAGATCATATTCCTAATCCATAAAAGACCTCGAACATGTCCATATTATAATCCCTTCCCTTTTCCCAAATACACCAGCATATACTATAACCAAAAATACCTTATTTCGAATTTGGTAATAATCTTTAACTATGAATTTCTTGCAGTGTACCTAATAAGAATAAACACTTGGTTTTTATTTTGAAACGCTTGAATCACAGAAAGCCTTACAGTGTCAAAGTTGGAAATGAGATGAGATTCAACCTCCAGTTGATAGGCGTATTCTTCTGTCGCCAATATGCTAATAAATGAAAATTCATCATTCATATTACTACCTATTATATTAACTCTATCTGCGATTTGAAACTGTAATGCATACGCGAGAACAATTTATGAGAAATAGATACAAAACCAATATAGTGATTCTATTTTATGATATTGTGCACAAATTCGCATAAGGTCATACACATAAGCATTTCAAATATTATGCACATTTGAGCATAGTATTAAGCATGCGGGGAGATTATCTCAAGAGCACATATGAGCTTGGCAATAAGCACATGTGCTGTTTATGTACATTTTGCATATTAACGTATTATTAACCATATTCACTGTACATAATAGATTGGGCTTCAGTGGTATGCCCACTTGACCATAATAATGTAATAATGTGTGATGTGTCAATTTCCCAACCGGAAGTCAAACTCAAGTAAACTCAATCCTGAACACAATTCAGGAACATATCCCAATGGATCATGTCCCTTATTTACCGTATAACTCAACATGACATGTTCTTGGACAATAGATACAATCTATCGTTCCATTCTCTAAATCACACCATGTCTCACACTTGTATCTTATATCCTCCCATCAATCCACTTAGATTCACTAGTATATAAACCATCATTTTTTTCTTGTAATAAACGAGATCTTTACCTGATTAATTCGCAACCGTTTTATTTGAATAATTTCTCATTCTGATAAATCATTGACAGGAGATCATGGCAATGCACTTCAATTGAAGGTTGGAGATTGTCCAATTATGTGATGTGATACGCTTGTGTAAACTGAAGAATAAAATCACTGTTTCAAACCAGGAAGGTTATTCCGCGGGTAGTTAGGGCACTGTTAGATCAAAGACGAGTAGCCCTTGTTGTATAACCTTACATTGTACCCTATCAAGTAGATTGTTACTCGGAATTATTCTTGTCAATCAGTAATCTGAATAAGTTACCATGAATTTATGTAGTTGTAAAAGGTATAAATAGTTGATGCAATTTCGATCTTAAATAAAGTATCTTGAATTTTTCGGTTTTATCTTTTTTGTATTCAACAAATAGAATGGTATAGCTAATAGCGCATAACCGCAGGAAAATTAAGAATCAAATGATGTTACGCATAGTCAATTTATGCCATTCGACTTCGCATAATATACAAAGCCATATAATCAAAACGCATTACAAATATAATTTAAAAGCTTATCAATGAATGTCGTGTGAAAGAAAACACTCCTGATCAAAGTGCTTTCATTTACACAATAAAAATTTAGAATGAGAATAAATAATAGCAAAGACATCAAGTATGGCAGTTCGTCAATCAATGAGTTTTACCCATCATTCTAATTAAGCATGTTTTTCACACAATAACTACAATATGACGATAGCCATTCTCACACGGCCCACTAATTTTTACGCATATCTCTATCCATGGTATATGCATTTCATTATAATTTTGCTTCTCCTTAAAACCCAAAGAAAATAACGGCTAGTTAACGCATTGACTCTGGGATCAATACTCCATTCATGAGAACTGACATACGACAATTCTAATGTTATAAATACTAAGATGTTTTCATCTGGATGAAGCCTCAGAATACTTTTATGATAAAGAATGCTTAATTTGATTATAACTGTAACTTTTTAAAACCCTTTTTTTTAAAAAAAAAAAAAAAATAATCGTAAAGCTATCGAATTTACGGCATCAGTTACTAATTTTGCATCAATATACCATTCATATTATTGTGATCCTCTCAATGTTTTGATGTAGCGACAACAATGATCAAATATGCCGCTGCGTCGTCCTTGTTCAACTAGCTGCTGCGGCCAAGGTGTTGCATTTTGTAGTTGAAAGACAACCTCCAAATTTAGCATTTTCTTCTATTTTCGTTTTTCACTTTCCAGCATACAATGACAGTTGAAACTTTCAAAATTTTCCCTAGCAATAAACACAACCGTCCAGCTCCACCATCCAAAGTAGCGTTTCATGGTCTTGATCTCATGGGTGCACCGATTCAAATCCGCAACCATCGGTTCTTTCACCCTCCCACAGACACCACTTTTGATCACGTCGTCGAGAACCTAAAGTCCTCCCTTGCTGAAGCGCTCGAGTTATACCCACCTGTGGCTGGCACGTTAGAAATGGACAGAGATGGTGAAATTCACAGCGCAATGGGCCCTGAATTCAACAAGGGCACGCCATTCTTGGTGGAAAGGAAAGAAACGCCATATCAGGGCGATGCAGACGACGTTGGGCCTCGCACTGATGTCCTCCTTCCTCACACATCAGATATATTGCAAGTTAAAGTGACTCAGGTACAGCATAAATTCACCGTGCGCTGTGTACATACAGTCCAGTAGTAGACACTCACACAACGTGTTTTAGTTTTCTTGTGGTGCCATTGCTGTGGCCTCGTCCTTAAACCATCAAATCTCAGATTTGCGCGGGTTTCTTGATTTTCTCGAACTCTGGGCTTGCATTGCAAGAGGCGAAGCTGTTGACTTCAATAGCATTCCTGACAATTGGAGTCGAACACCTGGTAGGTTTTTTCTTGGTTTGACTAAAGAATCAGCACCCAAAGCACCCGCTCCATTTTCTGTACTAGACAAGCCCGTAACTGGACCTTCTGCCTATCTTCTAGTTCCATCAGTGGCTACGATATGGGACTTTACAAAGAGTGACATGGAAAGATTGAAGAAAGATTTATCGTCCTCACAGCAACATACCCCCAACGGTTGGATCTCATCTGGCGATGCGCTCGCAGCTTTATTGTGTGGTGTCATTACCCGTGCTCGGGAAAGAGCCTGTGTACCAAGACTGGAAGGAAGATCAACTAAAAAAGAGTTGCACGAACAAATTGCGATGGCTGCAGATGGCCGCGACAGAGCACCGAGAGGGGATATGGCTGGTGGCCATTATTTTGGTAATTTCAATCCTCTATGGAACGCCACAATTTCTCGAACCGACCTGCTGGAAGCCACTTGTGCGTCTGCGTCTCGGGTCGCTGCTGCTATCCGCGCTGCATTGACAACGGAACTTTCACCTGAGGCGGTTGCGTACAAGATTTCGTTCTTTCAAGATCCTCAAAACACGGTTCCTCGCGGCCGTATTTCGTGGACAGCAGATATGATATTGACGAATTGGTGTCGATTTGATCTGAAGGGACCAAAACTAGATCTAGGTTGGGGAAAACCTTTTCATGCAACTTCGGGTAGTGGGGGGTCTTTTCCACCCGGATATTGTTTAATGACTCATGATCACGAATCCCAGGCGACAACTGTATTAATGACAGTGGAAGGTGATGGTGTTGAGAATTTGAAAACTGACACTTTGCTGAACAGTTACGCCACGCTGATATCTGAATAAAATGTTGTTTTGTATGTATGTATGTAGTATTTACAGCGAATTTATTGAGAAAGTATGAATAAAATTAGGGTAAACTGTGATTTATTTTTGTCCAGTCTTTAAAAGATCCAGGAAGCTTGACTTTGACATTGTTGAAACTATAGACAAATTAGCACTGGGATACGCTAGCTCAGCATTGGACACTTACCACTTTTGGCTTTTTCTTTTGCTGCAAGAGTCTTGCGAGTGTCGGCAGCATTTTGAACGGCAACCTCTGTTACCTTTTGTTGTGTACGAATAGCATTGAACAGTTTGACAACACCTCTTGTAGCGACCTTTCTTAGTCTCTTTTCGTATTCAAATGTCGTAAAGTCAGGAATAACTCTGCCCTTCTCTTTCAATGCTTTCTTTTCTGCCGACATGATCTTGCGAGCCTTGTAGTCTAATTTGTCGTCTTCAATCTTGCGTTCTAAGCCTTTTGATCTGGCAAGGATAGGTTGCTGTCCGACATTTTAGTCGATTGATTGGATTGCTCTCTGGCAGCACATGTCGACAAAAAACTTACCTTTCTGTCCGATCCGGTCAACGTACTGGCCAAAATCTTGGTCATGGCGTCAGAAAATGCTTCTGAACTAAATTTCTTGGGTTGCTTGGGACCTGGAGGATATGTACTTGGGTGAGCTGTCAAAATTGCCGTTGCGAATGCTTTACTCACCGTCGTCTAGATCCATTTTATCGTCGTCAAACTCGTCATCATCGTCTTCATCATCATCGTCATTATCGTCATTATCGTCTTCATCGTCTTCATCGTCATCATCCTCGGCATCAGCATTTTGATATATTTCCATGTCATCATTCTCTTTTTCACCTTCTTCCTCGTCAGCAGAACTCTCACTTGAAGCAGATTCGACCAAGTCTTGAGCCGTTCTCTGTGTTTTTACTCTCTTGATAACTTTCTTTGGAGAAGCCGCTACAGCTTTTTTATCTTCCAACTTTTTCTCAACAGCTTGCTGCTTCTTGACCTGTTTCTTTGCTGCCATGATGTTTAATTCTAGGTTGAGTAAAAAACCAGAAGAAGAGAAAAAAAATAGATTGCGAGGCTTTTCGAAGCGTAAACAAGTAAAGACAGTCCATGCATCAATGTTGCTTTATTACATAATAATGCATCAACTGAAGAGGGTCTTACTCAAGCATGGCTCTTTCCGCTAAAAAAAAAAACAGAGAGCAAGCTCTAAGCCTGCGAATACCGTTGTTGATGCGACATGGGTCAATGTAGCTAGAGGCATTAAACGGTTTACAATGGCCTTTAATCCAACCATTGTTAAAACACCCATCAATCCTCCCTCCAAAGACACTTTGACTAGTCAGTCTTTTATGACAGAAAAGCCTATGTATGAAGCCTTGAAATGGTTCGAGCCCTTCCTTAAAGGCATTGAAGAGGATTCAGTTCTAACTGACATAACGGGGTTAACCAGCCAACAGCTTTTACATGAAGTAGTGTAAGCCTTCAGAATGGATGCCTACTTTCGCCATGGATATAATGACTATACTGACAGGGTGCCCAAAACCCGCAAGTACATGCCATTGCCACAAAGCAGTATCCAAGCTATTTCAATCAGTCTGCTCGCAGTTTCTTCATGAGGGTCTGTTCTCTGTCATTTAATGGACCACATGGATTAAGCCAAAACCCTTATGGAGTTGGGTGTATTAGATATTGCACAACAACAGAGAGTACTGTACTTTCGTTGGGTTCAGCCTATCCTACGCCCCTCTGATTCTCCTCATATTCATATTCTAGATCTCATGCTTGCCATGCTAGTTAATAAGCAAAATCGGAGACTTCACGGATATACAGTATGTGTCCAAAAAAACACACTGCTGCATCCATGATAGTTAACATCAGGAGGGCCCATATGAGAATGGTCTTTCACTCGGCACCCTTCAAATGGCCTGATGCAGTCAAACAAATCAAACTTCAAGTCCATAACAAAGTAAAAATATATTGACCAGCTATAATTCTTGTCTCTCTGTTTTAACATGGCCATTTTTATATCTGAATCTTTTACTGACTTTAATAGACTTTAGCTTGTCAATTGCGCCCGCCTCTTGATAGCTCCCTAGGGATCTATTATTTTACACGGAGCAATCCATAGAAACAATTATTCTAAAAAAAAAAAAAAAAAATAAGAAAAAAATAAAAAAATAAAAACTCAAGCAGTAGTTATCGCAACTCATAACGATCGCCATGACGATCACTGCTGTCCCGGTAAGTGTTGAGCCCACCATCCACTAGTAAAATGGGCGTGCTTTCAGCGACAGTGCTATAAAGATGATGCGACGCAGCTCTATCTAGTCCATATTCATCGTAGTCGTCATCATCCTCTTCAATGTCTCCCCCTTGTAAGCGATGCGTCTCTTCCTGCCCAACGTCAATAGCCGCTGTGTCTTTTCTCGCCTTTGCTGTAATCATCTTGAGCTTGAGCCAATTGTATAGACCAATACCGAACAGTGTGATGCATAAACCGATGATATTGACGATGGTGAGAATGTCTCCAAATACAAGCGACGAAATGAATATAGTAGCCACTTCCTTGAAAATACCACATACACTCAGTGTTACTACCGATGTGCGCTTGATCAAGAAAAATTCAGACATGATCATACAAAAAGCAAGGCTTCCACCGGCCAAAATAATGCCCATCTACATTTTGAACCGTAAGCCATTTTGCTCAAACATGGGAAGAAGAAAAAAAAAAGGGGGGGGGGCGGGGGCGGGGAGAGCGAGATACGTACCGTGTGCAATCCTACACCAAATGTACTGAAAAAAGCACTGTGAAATATAGTAAAATAGCCCTCTACGCCGGCAGATATAATCAAGAGGATAATCGCTTGGGATGGAGCCAAGAAAAAGATGGAGGCAAATGGGTTTGTCAAGCCAATACTCTCTTTCCGCAATAGAACCTCTGTCAATGACCAGCGAAGACCACCGAAAACTGAAGCAGCCATCACTTGCACAAAACCTACCAGATTAAAGTCTGTTTCGTCCGACACCATCAATACGACGCCTGTTGTTATAATGACAATGATCAGGATCAAATTCCAACTAGGCTTTTCGAGCTTAAAGATGAACGCAAAAATCAGGACAAACGCAAGAGTCGACGATTTGCACATGGCTGGAGAGAAAACGGTTAGCATTGGCCATGGACGACACGGGCATTATGATAGTGCGACTTACTATAGAATGAAAGGGTGATAGTCTTTAGCGAGAGGTTGGATAGTCCAATGTCGAGACTTGTGGCTAACGCACAAGGCAAGACTTTGTATCTATAAAAATGTGTAGTTCAATACATGCAGTCAGACTAGACAAGCATACACACATTACATGTAATCGGAGACTGTGGGTCGTTTAGCAGGTCGTAGTTTAGGCACAACAAGCAGTGAAGTGCCAGAAAACACAAATTGCACAATCATGTGAACACTGGTGACAAACAAAGGATACTGAAAGTTGTAATGGTCCTCTGAAAACATCCATTTGTTGTATACTGATAATATCGTGGCAAACTATAATGGCAGCAGCGGTTAGAACAGTAATGGCCAGCTAGTCAAACAAACAAGACACTTTACAGTATACCTGATCAGAAAAATGAGTTTTTTTTAGAGAGGTGAATATAGGCTTTGAGTAGCATTCAGTTCTTACCACATCAGTATCCAAAACAAATTAATAGCCGATGATTTTACGATGCTCTTCTTTTGCTGTATCGTTCTTTCTTTGGTTGTCTGGTTGTTCAGCAATGTCTCGGAAGGCAACGACAAAGGGTCCTCGTCTCGTAATGAAAACACCTCGCTATCCTGTGATGGCCGCCTGTGAGATGGTTGTAAATTTTTGGTCATTTTTACAAGGTGTTATGGATTCATATACGGGTGTATATGTTGTATAAATATAAAGCAGAGCAAAAGAAGAAAAGGGCACAAGATGAGGGATAAAAAAAGCCGCTTTTTTAAAGTCCAGGTATTTGCATCTGGCCAACGTATAACAGTGGGGTGCACCAAAGCCATAATGAAGCTGCAATAAGCAACTGCTGTATTTCTTGCTATTGCGCTACCAGCTGATACTTTTTTTTATTTTTTTTTATTGATTTATTTATACATATAGTGAGAGTAAACTTTTTGTTACAATACGAATTGGTCAAACATGTCATAACGTTTGGTTGTGTAACGAGAGCATATGCCTTTTGAATGATGTTTTGCGAATTCTTATCTCGCAAATCTCGCAATAATAGTAAGATTTCGAAGGAGCTGATTTTTTTGGTTTGATCAAAGGGGGTAAAAGCATATGGTGGATTCTTCTCAAATGAATGTTGTAAAAGTTTTTGTTCGTGTGAGGCTTTTCACAAGATCTGCAGTAAAAGTTGGGGTCGTCTACATCTGGCTGCACATCTAAATACTTGATGCCTTTGATTTTAGGCGTGATGTTGTGTGCTGATTTGATATGGCTGTAGTATTCCCTGCACCCTTTTATGTTTTCATTGCATCTACGGCAATAAAACCAAGAGTCTCTGTTCATCGGGATAACTTTATCTGTTTCTTGGGTCTGTCAGTTGCACGCTATTCTTGTGCGATTTATACATGTACTTTACTTACCGTTCTCAGGCTCACCTGGTGTCGTGTCTTCCTTTTTATAAGCTGGGCTCTCTTCTTTATTGATTTCAGGCTCTGGGTTGTCTCGTTGTCGTTTGCTTGTAGACGTGTCTTGATTGTCGGCTTGATTTACCTGCAAGCTTTCGACATCTGACAGGTGCTCTTCTTTCTTTACTGCAACTATCTGATTATTCATTGCTAGATGTGGTGGTGGGTGCCTTTTATCAAATGTAAAAACTATCAGGATGCCCTTATATTTTTTGCCAACTCGACTATAAGCCACTTGCTCTCTGTTTATGTATTGCTTTACATTTTTATTTCTGCTCTGAGGCGAGTATGATGTCGGCGTTTAGCCTAGTGGGGGAGGAGGGGGAATCTCAAAGGTAGCTTTCAGGGTAGATCGTTTTTCTCGTGTCAAGTAAATTAATCTTTTATTCTCAACAATGCATACAAAAAAAATAAAATAAAATAAAAATCGATTTTATCTATCACCATGTAGTCTTTTCCGTGCCTTTTATAATTTGGATTTTGTTGAAATGTTTAATAACCATCCAAAATGATACTACATGCATTTTTTTTTTCTTTTTTTTTTTTTTTTTTT
>MU619276.1:192831-208435 GCA_025201805.1 Parasitella parasitica
CCATTTAAACTTACCGTATCAAGAGTCCTACTTTGATAAGTGCCAGAAGAGCTTACATCTCGTTTTACTGACGAACCTATTCCTGCTGATTGCGCATAACTTTCGGCCTTGATAGGATCCAAAATACCTGAACCATCTTTGCCCAGCCCTTCCCCTTTTTTCCAGCCCATGTTTGCCAACATACGGGCACCTTTGTTGTCGTCTGCTATAGGTGCATATACAGAACTCTGATTGATTTTTGCTCTACACAGCCTCGGATTTAGCATTCAACTAGTCGACTGCAGTGCGAGGCAACTTACTGTTCACGTTTTGGAAAGGACTGGTGTCTTGGGGGGGATGAAGGAGGGGATAACACTGGCTTCTCCGGCTGTCCATATGCTTGCCTTCTCTCGGCAGCTCGATTGCGATACTACCTAGACTTAATATCTGGTGTCGCAACACAACAATGACGCCCTACCTCCACAGTTTGTTCTTTGTCCTTGCTTGATTGTTCAACCTGGATAAACTGCAACTTGAGCTTGGCCTTGTTCACAGCGACAGCGTCATTTAGGTTGTTCTAAATGTCGAAAATATACCTTGTTTAACATTGTCCAACTGTATGGCTGCAGCATCATATGTCTCATATTCACGCCACCCCCCGTCTCCACTCTCACCAGACCGACGCCTCCTTCCTTTCTTTCTCTCTCTCTCTCTCTCTCACACACACACACACACGCACACCAACCCGCCTGGACATCAATAAATCGACATGTTCGTACTTTGTGAAGTTCAGATATAGCTTGGTGTCTCTCCAGATCTGGCTTCGATTTGAACTTGCGTTGACACAACAAGCAGGCCATGGCAGACAAGTCTGCATAATCGGCCCTGGCCAGCTCTTGTTCGGTCTCGAGATGTGCTTCTTGTTTGAGTTCTTTTTTCTTTCTATTCCAACGCTCCAACTGACTGTAAACCTAGTCCATCATTTAGCTGCGGCAAAGCACCTAGCTGTTGGCCTTGAAACTTACTTTTTTGGTTGCGATAGGAGCTGCGGTGCTGTCTTTGTCTGAGCGTTTGCGCTTCTTTTCGTCGCCTACGACTGCAGAAGCTGCTGCTGCCGTTGTCGCTGTCGCTGTCGTTGCTGATTTCTCTTTTTCTTGCGCTGAATCGAGGTCCACTGTCTTTTCAATTTTTGACTTGATGACAAACTTGAACGCTGGCTTTTGTTGGTTGAACATTTTTCAATTTTGTAAAGAGGTAAAAAAAAAAAAAAAAATTATAATGGCCAGGAGCATTTGTAATGAACAGCTCAAATCCGTGACTGAGGGAAATGTCCAGCAAGAACAATGATCCCGATGCACGGTACGATTTGGGACATTTGCTCGCAATTGTCAATTATATTCTTCAATCGAATGTCAAGTGTATTGGCATCTGGATGCATTGCTAATGAGAACCACAACCACTGAATCGAAACAAAATGTAGAGTATTTTGTTGACATTGTTTTTGAGCAAGTGCCAACCTTTTTTCCCGTTGTTTTTTTTAGCCGGAGAAATAGAATGATGGCAATAACTACTATGTATAATTATATCTGGATCCCAAGTTCCAAAAATATAAAAAAAGAGTTTTTTTTTTTTTGACAAGCCAGATTTTCAAGTTGTTTCTTTCTTGATTTTCGCCCGAAAAAAAAACATACGCAGAATGGCAGAAAGCGGCTCAGGCTTCAACTATGATGATTACCCTGTCATTGTAGGCATTGATTTCGGCAAGTAATATTCCACGCATTGGGCTTGTCAATCACTGGCTAAATGTGAATGTCTCTGTAGGCACTACATTCTCCGGCTGCTGCTATGCATTTGCACAGAACGAAGAAGTAATTGACATTGTCAAATGGTAATTTGCAGAGCAGTCTGTCGTATATACAGCACATGGTATTAACAATGACATATATTAGGCCCAAGCAGAATAACAATATTTATCCCAAGGTATGCTAATCCCTAGCTACGTTAGCGTATGCAATAACCAATTTCAAATCGTAGACTCCTACATTGTCATTGTATAGAAAGGGATCGACGCAAATACTGGACTGGGGGCATGGAGCAAGAAGGACAGCGATGAAGCCCAACAGCTCAGATCTCTTGCTGCTGTCTAAATTCAAGCTGTACCTTGACGAACATTTGCAAAACGAAACTTTGCCCAATAATCTCAACATTATCGATGTCATTGCTGATTACTTGCGACTATTTCACAACCACGTCTGCGCGGAATTGTTAAAGGGATTTGCAGGAAATTACGACCAGAGTAAATTTCGCTATGTAAGAGTTTAGTTTTTCACACAAGAAAAACCCCCCTTCTCCCTCCCTCCCATCGTATTTAATAACGCTGTCGGACACATGTATGTATAGTGCTTGACTGTGCCAGCCATGTGGACAGATCGCGCCAAAGCAGCCATGCGAGAAGCAGCCATTCGAGCAGGGCTGATTGTGCGTGCAGATCCACCCGAAAGACTCGCCTTGATTTCAGAGCCTGAAGCAGCAGCGCTGTACTGCGAAAAGAAATCGGAGCAATTTAATCTATCGCATGGCCAGCGATTCATGATTTGCGATGCTGGCGGCGGAACAGTAGATCTTATCGTATTTGAAATCGATGAAAAGGCGGCTGGAAAGTAAAGAGATTGTCACAATTGTTGTACATGTCGACATGAGTTGAATCTAACTCATGCTATTTAGACGCACTTTGAAGGAAGTTACTAATGGCCATGGCGCCACCTGTGGCTCTGGTTTTCTGGATTCTCGTATGCGTGACTACATTGCTCGCAAATTTGCTCACATTGGCCCTATCAATGATTCAGCGATGGAACACATTATGGAAACATTTGTCAACATAAAAAAAAAAAAAAATCGGCTGGTGTGTATGTGTATTGCAGTGCTGTTGAGTAACCTGCCAAATATTTGTAGCCTGAATTCGATGGCACAGAGGACCACTTTTTAGATTTGCCAGCCTCTATGGGCTTGGGCGATTTAACGGATGAGCCCATCGGCTTGGAAAATGGGTGTCTGTTGCTTCCTGCCACGGAGCTCTGCAATGAGATTTTCGACCCCATTGTATCGCAGGTACTGGGGCTGATCGACAACCAGTTGCTGCAGTCGCCTGTCTTGGAGGCTATTTTCTTGGTAGGCGGGTTTGGGCAGTCCAACTACTTGTTCAAGCGAGTTGAAGACATCTTTGCAGACCGAGTAGGGATGATTGGAGTGCCTCCTCGAGGCGAACTAGCTGTTGTCCGTGGTGCTGTCTATTTTGGCCTGAGTCCGCAAACAGTGACAGAGCGCATTTCTCGCCGCACGTATGGCGTCGAGACCCGCATGCTGTTCCAGAACGACATTGACCCACCAGAATTTTCTGTGGTCGGCGTAGACGGAAGAAACTATTGTCGGCAGAGGTTCAGCGTGTATGTGCATAAAGGGCAAAGCATAGACGTCAACGAGTGTGTGTCCAAGACGTTTGTGATTAGCTATCCCAACGACACGGATTCAGACTTGTATGCGTACGATGCGGATGAGCCTGTACCACGTCTCACGACAGATCCTCGAATCCAAAAAGTCGGTCATTTCCCTATCCGCATGCCCAAATTAGAAGGTGTCAAGCCAGGCGATAAAGTAACACTGACGATTCGCATGTATTTTGGCCTGACTGAAATCAAAATAGAGTGTGTCATCCAAGACCAAGTTTTCGTGTTTACTAGTGCTTTTGACGCTGCTGATGCTCGTACTGCGACAGCGACAGCGACAGCGACAAACGCTACGTCAAATATACAGACTCCAACAATTCAGCCAATGTCGGCCATGTCTTCTGTTGTCTATCCGCCAACACGGTATTCTCCAGCGCCTGCACAACTACCACCAATTCAACAGCAACACCAAGGGTATCCTTCCAGCGTCATGCCACCAAATAGCGGCGTCTACGACAGCAGAAACTCGGCCATGAGCTACGATGCATTGGCTGCACAGCAACAACAGGATTACTACAATCAGCAGCAGCAGCAGTATCCGCCCCAAGGATACTATAACGCTACTACACAGCAAATGTACCCTCCCAGCCACTACCGCTAATGATGCTTAGAAACATGTCAAACCGGCTATTATGTAAAACCTGTGAAATAAACATTCGAGTTTTTTTTTTTTTTTCGTCTTTTGCCTTTTTTTTTTTCTCTCTCTCTTTCTCTCTCTCTTTCTCTCTCTTTTACACCAGTATGGAATCTCCTATACAAGCACAGCATCCTCATTCTCATCCAAATCAAGTACCTCAGCCTCATGCTGGCCGTCCGGTTGGTTCAGCCATGAGACCGAGAAGAGTAATTGGCAAGTTTTTCCTGTCTAAAACGCTCGGTAGAGGTTCTATGGGGAAAGTCAAGCTAGCTCTGAACACTGAAACAAACGAAAAGGTATCTACCATGCCATGTGTATATGTGTGTGTGTATGTGCGTGTGTGTGTGTATGTGTGTGTGTGTGTGTGTGTGTGTGTGTCTGTGTGTGTGTCTGTGCGTGTGCGTGTATGATTTTGCGTTGCTCATCTGTTGCTTGTATGCATATAGCTGGCAGTTAAAATTGTTCCCCGTAAGCTGCTGGTAAGCAAATCAGTCCCACCCACCAAGAAAGAACGGGATGCTGAAATCAGTCGAGAAATACGGACCATTCGAGAAGCCAGCATCATGCTCCTGCTGGATCACCCGTTTATTGCTAGACTGGATGAAATGGTGCTGATAGACAACTTTTACTACCTGTTTATGGAGTACGTGGACGGTGGCCAACTGCTGGATTACATCATTTCACACGGCAAACTGAAAGAGAGACAGGCAAGGCAGTTTTCACGGCAAATAGCTAGCGCTTTAGGTAAGTTTGTTGGGGGGCGGCGGGAGGGACGTCCAACGCACTGTCGGATTTAAACAGAGTGCACCACAGATTACTGCCATCGCAATTCCATCGTCCACAGAGATTTGAAGGTGGAGAACATCTTGATCTCGAGATCCGGCACCATCAAGATCATTGACTTTGGACTTTCCAATGTCTTTTCTCCAAGGTCTCATCTTTCAACCTTCTGTGGGTCTTTGTACTTTGCTGCGCCTGAATTGCTGGACGGGAGAATGTACACTGGTCCTGAAGTCGATGTGTGGAGCTTTGGCGTGGTGATATACGTGCTGGTTGTTGGTGCCGTTCCGTTTGACGACCAAAACGTAGCTGCATTGCACGCCAAGGTAAAGCAGGGCGATCTGGAGTATCCTGGACATCTCTCGGGCGATTGCAAGAGTCTGCTCCAGCGCATGCTGGTGACACGTCGAAAACAGCGAGCCTCCATGTCCGAAGTCATTGTTCATCCGTGGCTGAACAAGGGCTACGATGCTCCAGTCGAAAACCATCTGCCCAAGAGAAATCCCCTGCAGCTTCCCGTTGATATGAACGTAGTGCGTGGCATGGGGGGATTTGGGTTTGGCACGGAAGAAGCGATCAAGAACGAGCTGGAAACTATCATCTCATCTGAAGAATACCAATCCAGCGCCAAGCTGTTGCAATTGACGTCGCAGCATTCATTCGAGGAGATCTCACCACCTATCCATTTGTTGAGACAGAGGTCGTTCTCTTGCGCCATGAACGATCCCCAGTCTATTCCTGCTGCATATCACCCATTGATATCCATATACTACCTTGTCAAGGAACGCATGCAAAAAGATGCGTTATCCAGGAGTTCGCATGAGCTATCCGACGACGATTCGTTGTTGAGGGGTGAAAAAACAGACTCGATTGGCGTCTCGTACACGGCTCGCGGTAAAGCCCATGTCCAGCAGCAAACTTTGCAGCAAGAGCAAGATGTTGTGCAGTATGCGCTGGGAGTAGCAGAGGCCTCTGCGCAAGCCTCAGCTGATTTCGGACATGGACATCGCCGCATGATTTCTGACGCATCGGCCGCTTCTACGCTGTCAGCTTCCACTGGCACGTCGGGCTCTGCCACCAGTAATAAGTCCAGTATCCTCAGTCGTCTGAGTCGTCGCTTAAGCAGACAGCACCAACCAGATGAACCAAATGCGCCCATTGCAAACACAAGACAAAATAGACGGGTCTCAGGTGATGCTGCCCCCAATATCACAATTGCTAAGCGCACCGTCGCTGGGGATACCGCCCCCGTTGTCACCCTCAATGGATCACCTGTCACTGTTGAACACCACCCTTCACCTCACAGGAAAGATGGCAGATCAGGTAAATTGTTCAACAGCTTACTAAAGAGAGCCACTTCTATTACGGTAAAGGACTTGCCATCTACGCAACACGGTACCGAGCATAAGACAGCAGCCCACCATTTCAATCGTCGTCCATCCACATACACCACTACCGTTGAACGCGGAAACCCCTCTGGTCAAGCAAAAGTCGGAGCTCGACACGAGCATCAGAAAGACACAGCAACTTCCCTGCTAACATTACCCACTACCGTCATCCCTAACACAGCCGCTGCCGCCGCTTCCGCTGCCACCACCACCACCATCACCACGAGCGACCTTTCACCCACTGTCGAGCAAGATGAACACGCAGATCACAGGCAGCAAAAAGCAGACGATTCTGTGAAATCTGTTTATTTAAAAGGCTTGTTTTCAGTGGCAACCACTTCGAGCAAAAAAGTATCTGATATCCGTCAAGAAATCATACGGGCGTTGGCAAAGAAGGGCATTTCGTACCGTGAAAAGAAGGATAGATTCGAGTGCTTTTTGAGCAGCAGCAACAGCAGCAGCAGCAGTAGTAGTAGTAGTAGGGGGCCAGCTGGGTACAAAAACAACCTAGCAGATACATCAGACGATGATGGCACCAACATAGATGAGCCGCCAGTAGCTGTCAGATTTGATATCTATATCGTGAAAATACCCTTGCTGTGGGGTTTGCGTGGGGTTAGATTTAGACGTGTCAGTGGTGATCCATGGCGGTACAAAAATACCTGTAGCATGATTTTGGATAGCCTAAATTTGTAATAAAAATATTTGAAAAGGTTGTGTGACACTATTTGCATATAAGATACTAGTGGGGGAGGGGAGTGGGTTTTTTGCAAGTTTAAATCGGCGTGTCCAAGATTTAAGTTGAAGCGAAATACTGCTATCCAATATTCCGTATTATATTCATACCCTAAATGTACTCTTTCATCAAGGTACATGTCTTTATTGCATTTAGCTGGCACAATGTGAATTTCATGCGGTAATCTCCTAAAAAAAAAAGTGGCTGTCAATTGCAACCCTATGGTCACCCTACACATTCATTTGACCATCGCAGACCCAGCGCATGTTATTATTATTATTATTTTTTTTTTTTTTTTTTAACCATCACATAACGAAAAGAATGGCAAATATTAGGAATTTTGCAAATCAAATACAGCAGGCTTACACTACACAAGATGAGCCATTATTTAGCCGACTCATTACTATTGACATATCGAGTCCAACAGTGAATGCACTTGCGCAGGACCTCTATCACGTAAGTTTTGCGTTTTACGGATGATACACAACCAACAACGAAAACGGTATTTTTTTCTCGCCCTATTAGACAAGTGAGCAACAATCACAGCAGATTATCGAAAGCATACTCGAAGATACATCTTATGCATTGACAGAGGCAATGACAAACTACATGGAGGTTGTGCGCTACTTGACAAGCAGCGATATTGATTTTGTGTTTGAAACGTTCGCAAACTTTTACAAGTAACGTTTAAGCAGTTGAAAGCAAACGGGAAGAGAAGAGAGAAACTTATCGAGCATCCTGTAGATCTTTGATACCTGTCTTTAGTGGATCCGATACCTTTTTCATGCTGCCAGTTATCAAGACATTGTCGACATTGCTTGTACAATTAGCATTCCGTGTAAGAGTGCATTTTGCAGAACAAAAATAACGACCCTGCTGAATGGCTGATTGTAGGTTGACAAGATGGGACTAGTCGGCAAAGCTCGCAAAGCAAATACGGCGGCCAGACTGGTTTCAAAGGTATTCAACACCATGCTGGCCGACCGGACGCCCATCGAGACATCGAAACAGCAAGGCATATTCCACATCACAAACCTGGTGTTCAAAGTGTACTTTAAACTGAATTCGGTCAAGATGTGTCAAACGTTTATATCCAACATCAGTCAGAGCGCTTTGGACTTGGAGCTGTTCCCCATCAGCCAGCAAGTGACGTACAAGTACTACACTGGAAGATACTCGCTCTATCAAGGACGTCTGCAGCATGTAAGTCAAAAGCTGGATGCTCTTTTTTTCCACGGCCATACGCTCAATCCCATGTTTGGAATAGGCTCAAAACTATCTCTTGTTTGCGTTTGAAAAATGCCATGCTCAGCAATGGCACAACAAAAGAATAATTCTACACTACTTGATCCCTACGCGCATCGTCTTGGGATATTTCCCATCGGCCCAACTGCTAGAAAAGTACCAATTAGCAGCGCCGTATGCCAACCTCGTAAAGACGATGCGAGTCGGCGACATCCATGGCTACCTGATGCATCTAGACACGTATTTTGAATATTTTTACAGCCATCTTAGCTATCTGCTTCTTAAGGAAAGGGGCCTTGTGCTCGTTTGGCGCTGTCTGCTGAACAAATTGTACGCCTGCAAGAAAAACGGACGTGCCGACGCTTCTCCAACGCTGGGCTTTGAGGAATGCCTCAAAGCCTTTGTCTTTTCTTCTCAAGATGAGTCTTACGATCTGAATGACATGGAAAGTATTCTGGTTTCATTAGTGAGCCAAGTAAGTTTTTTTTTTTTTTAAAAAAAAAAAAGTAGATGGACGGATTGATTGATTTGCTCTTAGGGCTACATTCGTGGTTACATACAGCATCAACGCCAATGTATTGTTCTTAGTAAAACCAACGCTTTCCCTCCTATATCGAATGTACGCGCTCATGTGGAAAAGTACAATGAGGCCTCTGTGGAGGACCATTTAAAGGAAACGCAGCAAACCGTGCCAAATGAAATAATGCAGCTAATGAGCTGATTTTTGCGCTCTTGAATAAAAGCATTGTTTTTGTTTGAACAAAGAATTTATTGATAAGCTTTTTCCTAGTATTCATATTGGAGAGCTTGAATCGTTTTGATATTGATTTGATATTTAGAGAATGGGCATCTGATTTATCCACCGAAACCGTAGAGAGTACGACCTTGTCTCTTGAGGGCGTAGACAACATCCAAAGAGGTAACGGTCTTTCTCTTTGCGTGTTCAGTGTAGGTAACAGCGTCACGAATAACGTTTTCAAGGAAGACCTTGAGAACACTGCGAGTCTCTTCGTAAATGAGACCAGAGATACGCTTGACACCACCACGACGAGCGAGACGACGAATAGCAGGCTTAGTAATACCCTCTGTGTCATTACAACATGAGCAAATCAAGTCAATTGGTACACGCATCCATGTGGCACTTACGAATGTTATCACGGAGAATCTTACGATGACGCTTAGCACCACCCTTTCCAAGACCTTTACCACCTTTTCCACGACCAGTCACTGAAAGAACAGAAATGTCAATGCTAAATGTCGCCTATTGATGCAAGCCATGGGCATACTTACTTTTATTACAATAATTTGAGATAGAAGGAGCAAGAAGAAAAGAGAGAGAAATTAATCGGATCCAGTGTTAAATAGAAAAATTTATTGTGCATTTTACCAGATGACGACTGCTGCTGCTGGGCTGCCGCCCTCCAAAATTGAGCGTGTTTTTTTACGCGATTTCATTGTGAAATGTTCCTACACACTTTTGTCGATTGTGCACACATTGAAGCGTGTCAAGAGGGGGGGGGGGGTGCGGATGACGGGTGACGTCCCTGGCGTTGATGTAGTATTTATTGCAGTACTTTGAACGTGGAAAATTTTCTCCTCTTCTCTTCTTCATCGTATAAACACAATCTATAAAAAATGGCTCGTACCAAGCAAACAGCTCGTAAGTCTACTGGTGGTAAGGCTCCTCGTAAGCAATTGGCTACCAAGGCTGCCCGTAAGTCTGCCCCCTCTACTGGCGGCGTCAAGAAGCCTCACAGATACAGACCTGGTACTGTCGCTCTTCGTGAAATCCGTCGTTATCAAAAGTCTACTGAGCTCTTGATCCGTAAGCTCCCTTTCCAACGTCTCGTGCGTGAAATCGCTCAAGATTTCAAGACTGATTTGCGTTTCCAATCTTCTGCTATCGGTGCTCTTCAAGAAGCCTCTGAGGCCTATTTGGTTTCCCTCTTTGAAGATACCAACTTGGCTGCTATCCATGCTAAGCGTGTCACCATTCAACCCAAGGATATCCAATTGGCTCGCCGTCTCCGTGGTGAACGTTCTTGAGCACAATATCAAATTGATCATCAATATATCTTTTCTGAAAAAAAAAAATATCAGTCATGCCAAACACATGTAATAAAAGAAAGACAGTTTTTAACATGTAAACACCCATTCAGGCCAACAATGCTCTTTACAATGTATTTTAACATTTAGAAGGAAAAAAAAAAAAAAAAGCAATTGCCTTGGTTATTGACCTTTTTTGTGCTAAAGCTTGAACAGCTAAATTCTTTCTTTTATTGAAAGCGCAATCAATTACTATAATTAGCTGAAAATTCGAAAAATAAAGTAATGCATGAATAGCCGTAGTCGTTGGCTGACGATTATGATAGTAGTAGTATTAATAAAAAGGGGGGGGGATGGAGGAGGATATAGTATATGTGAATAAATATTTGTTGCTTATATGTATATAGAATTCTTTGCATACATGGAGAATTTCGTGAAAATAATTTAAAAAAATTGGGAAAAAAAAAGGGCATAAAAATGTGGTTGAAGCCTATGTAACTATGTATAAAAATAATGAAAATTAAAGAATAAAAAGAGGGGATAAAGAGCGTAAATGGAAGCAGCGTCTAAAACGGCGAAAATGTGGTGAAAAATTGCGGGTCAGAAAGAATGTCAAAGGGCACTGGACCTTCGTCTTTGTGTTCGAGTGGTATAGACGGCGATTGTTTTGGCGTGAGGTAAGATGCTGGTGAGCATGTCGCGGAGAGGTCAACACTATCGAAAAAATCAAACCAGGGAGGCAAATCCTGTTGAGTTAAAGATGATGACGATGATGCATTTGAAACAAGAGTCTGCTCTTGCTGTGATTGTTGTTCGTCCATGATGACAGGAAATATGCTGCTAATATCAAATCTTTGCTGTTCAGCGTAAAAGTCGTTGATCAGCATGTTGTTATTATCTGGAGCGGTTAATATGCTAGAGGATGGAGAAGCCAGTAAGCCCTGATTGTCTTCTTCGTTGTCTGCGACATAGGGGCGTTTGTTGTTGTTGTTGTTCTTTGACGACCAGTTTGACGTAGGAGACAAGGACGCAGAATTCGATGGCGAGGGATACCCATAGTCAAATACAATATTGCAGTCTCTCACTAGAAATTGCTGCAGTACGCTTTCCAAGACAGGGCGAGGAAGCAAGCTACAGTGGGCCTCCTTGAACAGAGACATGCCCTTGGAGAGATTAATCATATCGAGTTCATTGTTGTCTTTACTGCTAAGCATAGTATTGTCGAGGTGAATAGAAGTAGCCAGAGTCAACGAGAGGGGAAATAGACAGTGTAGGTACTTTGCTTGGCCCTGTTCCAGCATTTGCTCGGAAATGCGAATGATAGTGGCTGCAGACGTTGTGCAAATGCTGCTGCTTAGACTTTGCATTTCATGTTGGATCGTTCTGTTTAGCATAATTTGGACAGTGTAATACAATATGCGGTACATTCTTGCAATAGGAGAAGGTGAAACATGCTGGTTTAGTTTTCCATAGTCAAGATAGGAAGGCAGCTGCAATAGCCAGCCATTCAAATCCGACTGAGAGGCTATGCCCTCGCCAATGTCGCTCACAATGTAAGCAAGTCGGATCATCTCTCTGAACGAGTTAATTTGGAGAGCATATTCGACAGATGTGTATGCCAACTGTTGCTGGTGTTGGTAGCGAGACGGATAGGAAAGGGCAAACAGCTGGTTATCTTCTAGCTGAGGATACTGGACGTGCTGCTGCTTGCTGATAAATGCGTTTCCGCCAGTACTGCCTGCCAGCCAGCGATCAATGACAAAAGAAACCCAGTAGGCACGTCTTTTCATCTCGGTCTGATGCATATCTTGCTTGTCGTTGGGTGACTCGTAGTCCAATTTCAGTTGATGAACAAGAACAGACAGACGGTGACGAAGCGCATAGCATTTATGCAAATCGCCTCGCAAGTATGTATACCAGCACATGATGACTGTAGCCTAAAAATGAAGCGAAATTAATATCACCCGAAACACGTGGGGGAGTGTTGGCATTTTTCGTACCTGCACTGTGGACAGATCAGTCGTTGTCATATCATCATGAGACGCGTTGATGGACAGAGCATCGAATTGCTGATTCAAGGCCTTTTCTTGACCGACGTCCTGGATGCTGTTGTTCAGACGACATCCTAAAAGGAAAACGGCCAGTTTCAGCATAGGATTCAGCTCTTCGTTTTCAAGTTGAAAATGAAACTGAGGTCTTGATAGAATGGGGAAAATAAAGTTGAAATGGTCAAAGAAGCTTTCGGTCCAAGTAGCGGTAGAAGTGTGCTTCCACTGCAATGAGCCAGTGGGTGGTTCAAGCACACTAGTCGTCGCTGGAAAAGCGTACATCGTGCCATTGCTGCCCTAGAGGATAGTCATAAGAATGGACCTTATCAGTGTTCTGATTCTTTTTCATGCGTGTGTGTGTGTTTTTTTTTTTTTTTTTAATTTAACGTACGTGTACCAATTGGACGGCTGCTCTCTCTTGCTCGAGAACAGCATCAACTGTATCAGCAACTAAGCACAATAGCGCATTAGCTGCATTTTTGGTTAGCTGGGGCGGCTTGCGGATAGTATCCACTATACATGTAATATATATATATGGTATGTTTAATTGGATGCAATGTACATAAGCTATACTCATTCTGCAGTCTACCTGATGTTGAATCGCTGCTGCTGCTGCCGCTGACGACATGAAGGTGCAATGGCTGTTGCGGGATGTGGGGCGGCAGTTGCTGGGCTGTGGTGCCTAAAATCGACTCGATCCGATGCGCTCTGTTTTCAATTACTTCGACATAACTTTTGGGAGGGCCTCTCTTTTTGAGACGGTCAGAATATTGACAGCATATGCCGATAGACTGACATCGAGAACATGTAGGTTGAACACCATCGCACTTGACCTTTTTTTTGCGACAAATGGTGCATGCTAAAGTGACTTTAACACGCTTTGGTGGCTGTTCGGTGCTTTTGGACATTTCTGTTGGAAGTTTGAAAGGGAAGAAGAAAGAGAAGAAATGGGAAAAATGAAGAAAAGAATGAATTAAATACTATCACAATTAAGGGGATTCTCTTTTTTGGACATACAGTTGCTTGAAAGGTTCAAAGTGACGGGATCTTTAAATGACCTTTTTGTTTATAAAGACACAAAAAGTGTGGGGGAATGAAAAGTGATTGGTTACAATATTGTCTTATATGGACTTGTGCATATACACCCTCTTTCCCCCTTTCTCCTTTGATCTTTCCATCGGTAAATTCCAGTTTTCATCAGGGGGTGTAACCAAGTGAGCTTTTGTGAGTTCCTCTCACTTCCTCAGTATGTCTCCACATGCAGAGCTTGTCTCTGATTGGGCTACGGTGCAGGTTACTTGATCCAGACAAACAAGTACATGCCTCTCATGAGCATCACACTTTGTTGCAGAGGGGCAAACGGCAGAAAACACAGGAAAAACATGGTCGGTCCGATCTCTAACTAGCAAGATCAAGTGATGAGTGTTGAACATTCTGCCTTGAGGTGACAATGCAACAAATATAGCAAATACAGGAGTACATGTATATAGCTCCTTTATTTTGTAGCAAAAAGAAAAAAAGACCTGCGAGAAACAGTTCGATACTTTGTATATGTATTTCATATAAATTGATGTTTGTGCATATTCTAAAGATAATGAGATATGTTGTTGTGTAATCAGAACCAATTAAATCGCAATGTGGAATTTAAGGGTATATACATGCACATTTAAACTTTTATACACGACTCCTTTCGTGTGCTGATAAGGCCCTTATTATTATATTTATTAAAATTGTATTTCTGCTGGATTTCTCTTGATGCGTTAATACCACCATTGACTCTGTGTCAATTCGCAATGTAAGCAGCATGTTTTTAATATGCATTTTCAATGACACACATGGGGATCATGAGACTTGCTAGCATCTTTATACATGGAGCAACTGCCTGAGCTCTACATGTGTCACTATTGCATCTTGTATTTCATATAGACAGCCCACTCTACTTTTACTGTGCTACTGTACTCGAGTGGTTTTGCGGGTCTCGACCATGTGGCATAATACACACCTCCAAGTCATAGGATAGTTTCCTGTAGTAACCACCTAATTATACATGTGTCTCAACGTATCGTTATACCACGCTGCGTATCTTTTGACCACATAACAGTATGGCTGGGGCTATGTTGCCCTGAATGATCTACGGGAAAGTTTCTTTCATATGCTGCATTTTTTCTTTTTTTTTACATGTTTACTGTGATTTTGCCCAAGGCATCTGCTGTTGTCATGGTAGTTCATACATATAAGCGCCATTGGCATCATGATCAAAGAGAATCATGATGAGCTCCAAAGAGTTTAATCTCCTCTTGGCTGCATAATTGAGTCTGCTCACACTCGCCTATTTTATAGCAACGTTCTGAGATCCTTTGTTTTGCGATATTTTGTTTGATATTTGATGGAGCTGGAGCTGCCAACACCTTTTAGATTCGTCCGCGTGGAAAATTTCTGTTCCACGGAAGCGATAAAAGGAGACTATATTTATTTTTAATTTTTACAATATGGTATTTTGTACCATAATAAGCAAAGATGGGTTAATTCCATTTTTTTTATATAAGCTTGTTGATATACATATTTTGGTTTTCAACTTGGTTGCTTGGACCACGAAGATGGCATGACACTGCTTTTGATATTTTCTAGGTTAAAACATATGCATAAATTAATATTTTTCTTTTATGGAAGGCTTCGATCCGATAGTTTTCTGGTTACATAAACATACGAATGTTGTTTTAAAAAACCCCTCAAAATTAGAATAAATATGTAATGTCCAATCTGGTCTTTCTATTTGCATGTGTATACCGTATAAGGACAATTGTAGTAGCTCTGCATAATTCAAGGTGTTATTGTGTGGACATGAAAATGCATTCAGTCCTCTAAAATATAGCCACTAGCCGACTTTTTATTTTGATATCCACGCTCATTCGCGATAACTTTTGAATAGCCTAGCAGTGGGCACACAAGATTATATTTACAATGTATACCTCTTATATGCATAAATCAACCGGTTTGCATAGTGGTTGCTAAGGGGATAAGTACGGGAATACTCTACTAATATGTTTTGCCTAAATAGAATCGATGCATTTTCTTTCAAGGAATTTGATACTGCAGATGACACTTGCCGAGTGGAGAAAAATACAAATCGTGATTCTCAAACTTGGAGAACGCAATTGTGTTTTTTATTTTTTTTTTTTTTTATTTTTTTTTTTTTTTTTTTTTTTTTTTTTTTTTTTTTTTTTTTTTTTTTTTTTTAACAT
>MU619276.1:208850-226804 GCA_025201805.1 Parasitella parasitica
AAAAAAAAAAAAAAAAAAATAACCAAATAAAATGATATTAAATGATTGTGTCACCGTAGATTTACAATTTAGCTTTCTACTGCAACCAAGATATCAGAGATCAATGTAAAGTTGCGTATATGACAGACGCTTTATATCAATTAAAATTTGTCTATAGATCATCAACGACATCCAAACAGCGAAAATAACCTGGTTCGCATGAACGATGTTGTATTTTCTGTGCACGGCTTCATTATATCTACATTGATCTTGTTGCAAACATGTGTTTACAAGGTCTGTTCCATTGTTAATTACATTTCCAATAGAATCTTATTTCATTTTTCCTTCAGAAACATGAAAATCAACAGATTTCATCCTTTGCTGCATCTTTTGTTTGGTTGGCTGTCATGGGATCAGTGCTAGTTATGTCCACTATACATTATGGTGGAGCAATTTGGTTGGATTTCATGTATTACTTGAGCTCTGTTAAATTGATCGTCAGTTTTATCAAGTACTTGCCTCAGGTAAATTTCACAATAGCCTTTGCCTTAATTCTTGAAGATGCAAATGCGCTAATCTTGGTGGAACTAGTTATGGTTAAACTATAAACGTCAGTCTACTCAAGGCTGGAGTATAACTTTTATATTTTGGGTAAAGAGGGGCCTTTTGAGCATTTTTACTATAATATGATCTCGTAACGTGCTTTTTCTTTTCTTGAACATTTCATAGGATTTGTCAGGCGGCCTATTGTCTATAGTGCAGTTATTATTAGATGCGTACATTGATGGAGATTGGTCTGGCATTGAGGGTGTAGGTTGGGTACATGTGATCACCAAATTGTAAATTAATTCATATTCTATCTTCATTAGGACAATGTGAAGCTGTAAGCAAACCATCTGAGAAGTCATCTAAATACCAACTTTTTGTATAGTGGTTTAGGTGTCATTGTCGTTGCTTATGACACAGTCTTTTTAGTCCAGCATTATGTGTTATATCCTCATCACCATCCCATAGGACACATTGGCGACGAAAGAAGACGATTGATTGTTGAAGGTCGAGTACTCATTGATGACGATGAGGGGTCTTCAGATCATGAAGACATTCATAGTGAAGCGTCATCTGTTTTAAGCAGGAAACCTAGAAATGCCAATCGGCATTATGGGTCCACATCCTACATCTCGTCTGCTGAATAAGAATTATCCCAGATTTATAAAATTAACATCACCGCAGATAAAACCTCTATTTCATAAATTAACCCCTAATCAATGATTTACTTGTTCGCAACGCATGGCTTTAAATCCAAAAATATGCAATACTCGACTGACTCTGAGCTATTCAAAAAAAGAAAAAAGGTTTTACAGGCACCCATTGCTACCGCAATATTTTTTATTCGAAACTGTCTTACATCTACAACTAGCTATGATTTCAGCTCCAATATCTATAGAACACAACATGTTGTTGTTGATTCTTTTAAGAGATTTTTTTTTTTTTTTTTTTTTTACAAAAATAGATCCGTGGTACAAGTAGATCAAGGACCTTTTAGCCCATCAAGTTATATAAAAAGTAAAACCATTAAATTGGTGGCATAACCCTCAGGTTCACGATTGTGCATTATTTGAAATAAATAATGCACTTTGTACAATGCAATTTATGTAGTTTTACGAGCACTCGCAATTTTTTTTTTTTTCATAATTACTGATGTATATTTGTTGAGGTTCGTACAAGTTCTTGCAAGTAACTAGAAAATATCGAGAGAACCAAACAAAGCAATGATACATTTCATTTCCCGTCCGTTTGCTTTATGCTGGTCTCGTTGTTTGCTTACTGCACACATAGCTTATGCATAATTGAGGAGGAATGCAATTGAACCCGAACTGTTTAAGATTACCCCTATCCATTATTAGGATTTGAAATTTGCCAATCTCTGCTGTGAACGGATTAACAGTTAGACCACCCATTTCACAGATATCTAGTGCAAACGTTTATAACTAATCCTCTGATCCGGTTTATTTTTGGCACGCATACAAAAAGCACCAACTCGATGAAATATCAATTAAATACTCTTGTAATCAGAATTTCTTTTTTTTTAAAAAAAACAGGCGTAATTTGCTATTTCGGTTCACAATTTAAGACTGCATCATAGGATCAAGAGGTGGACGACCATGCAGTCCCTGGTTTGGGTTTGGGTTTCTCTAGCGAATCAAATGACAGCAAGTGTTCAAGCAAAACACAACGTATCACTTTACATGTGAAAGTTTTTTGACAGATTGCTTTTTCACACACCCATTGAGGATGTACACCCACCTTTCTTGACGCAGAAATCTAGCTTTTCTTAGGATCATCAACGAGAAAAATTAGCTGTGATGGCCCGGATCCAGAGCTACAGATCAGGGTTTTGTTGAATTTCCTGCAAAAGGCTCAGCTACTGTGTCAAGATTAGTAATGCAAGGAGAAACGATTAAGCTGATTAATTGAATTGTCATTTGCTTACACATTTCTTTTCCCAGTCCCATACTCCCGGGGAACGAATCCCCAATATCAGAAACTCGATCAAAAAGAGAGAAACGCTGACACATTCATATTGGAGCTCTTTTTTTCTTCTTGCTTGTTTACTTTTTCCAACAAAATAATATAATAATTATGGTCGAAACACAAACTGCAAGTTACAAATACGAGTTTGACTCTGTCAAGAGTGCGCTCGAGGATTTTGGTAGGCTTTTTTTTTAATGTTTGTTTGCGGGCGAGAGAGGGAGAGAAAAAAAAAAAAAAAAAAGAACGTATGACTCATACTGGTTGTAGCTGCCAACAAGTTTGTCATTGTGATGGATAACGAAGATCGTGAAAACGAGGGTGATTTAATCATTGCTGCCGAGAAAGTGACAACCGAGCAGATGGCATTTTTGATTCGTTATTCTAGGTAAGTTGCAATACTGAAAAACCTTACAAAGTGCGGGTTGTATTTATCATATGCACCATCTGCTAGTGGTTATATCTGTGCTCCTACTACTGGCGAACGTCTAGACGAATTAGGGCTACCTTTGATGGTCGAGAAGAATACCGAGTTAATGAGAACCGCATATACCGTGTCTTGCGATTACGCCCATGGCACTTCCACGGGCATTTCCGCTCACGACAGAGCATTGACATCACGCAAACTAGCTGACCCCACAAGCAAACCCGAGGATTTCATGCGTCCTGGCCATATCCTTCCTTTACGGTCTGTTCCTGGCGGTACTTTTGAGCGCTTTGGCCATACTGAAGCTGCTGTCGATCTCTGCCGATTAGCTGGCGTCGCACCTGTCGCTTGTATTGGTGAACTGATTAAGGAAGACGACCCCAAGGGCGACATGGCAAGAAGAGACGATTGCTTTGCTTTTGCCAAAAAGCACAATATCAAAATGATTACCATCAAAGATATAATTTCCTACAAGAGATTGACTGCGTAGACTATAATATTTAAAATGCGGGGTAGAGTGAAAATAGAAAAGGGAGGAGAGATCTTTTGTGCGACATGTATGTATATAGCTTTTTTTTTTAAAAAGTATAAAAATAAACATCTATTTTATTTCTTGGATTTTCATTTGGGTAGTAAATTGCCATCATCTGAAGGACGTTTTTTTTAAGAGACTCTTTGCAACGGGTATGACACTGACATCAAACAACCATATAGTATAACACGTTATTGGCCTGACCGTACATGGTGCCATGTAACACCTTCCAATTTGGGCCAATTTGCCTTGACATGGGACGTGGAACGATCAAACATGAACGCAGCCAGCACGACTTGTAGACTACTAGTATTATCAGTATAATAGATATATGACATTGTATGGTGTGATTAGTTAAACAAAAACGAGGTGCCGCATTGAATGGCCAACCTTCAGTCTACTGCAACCTCCTGGAAGATGATAAGGATGCATATGAACACGCCACAAAAAAAGTGAAATGCATCAAAAACTCTGCATGCAAATGTTGGTTTTTGACTAGATAAAAAGCAAAGCTGTAAGAGTCGCTTCTAGAACAGAAATGCCTCTCTGCGATCTAAAGCTAAATTGTACCTAGACAGCAAATTATTGGATGATCTACATTGTAAAGCCGGAAAATGAAGGTGAGCATTCATATCTTTGATGCGATCTGCAAAGGATAGCCCGAGACATGTTCAATTAACAACTATACTATATTCATCATCAACACGAGGAAATCTATGTTGTTGGCTTTTATTTCTTTTGTATTCTATATCGCCATGGCGACATGCCATTGCATTCCGTCGTTATGCAACGCGCCGTTTTGTCGAAAATTTTCATCTCTTTGACAGCCGATCAAAAAAAAAGTGCATGCTTTTTCGTCTCTTTATACTTTGTTCTCTCAAGTGAGCGTTTGGCAACCTCAATATCTGTCTTGATATCTCTAATTAGATTGTCTGTTTTTGTATTATATCTTGGGTGAGTAGTGCGCCCTGAAAACGAGCATATGAATCTTACCTAGTGAAGGGTAGTTTTGTTCAGGGCGAATAAAGCCTAATACTAGCACACGAATGCGAGAATCATAGAAATCGTCAGGAAACTCGTGAATAATGTGTACTTCCTACGTACTAGTGAGCCATTGGATGTCAATCAAACCCCTTTTAAAAACCTACTGCTGAACGCTTTTCATTTTTAAAGTAAGGGTTCCAACCTAGACTCATGACCATGGGGTAAACTTGGCTGCCTAAATCTTCGACTTGTGTCCAACCGTAATAGACGCCTGTCTCCAGTCCGGATACCAGAGCATCAATTGCTTCATCTGATAAATTTGCTGATTATACATTAGTTGGTTGAATCCAAGAGCATACTAGCTGCATTCTAAAATAGTATATTACCAGTAGGAATGCCCAGCTGTTTTGAGCCTCTGCCGTAACCCTTTACGACAGTTCCGTTCAAAGCAAACGGATATGGATCTGAAGGTGTTTCGGGGCCTACAAGGAGTGGGCGGTCAGGGTTGATGCCTTGCAGAGACATAATGTACTTGATAAAAAATAAAATAAAGATGAATAGAGATTATCTCCGAATGGGCTCAAACAACACTTTTTTTTTTTTTTTTTTTTTTCCCCGCCCATGTAGCAATTGGGCTGATTCAGCGACTCGGGTCAATTCGAACCGCACAATCTGTGGAATAGTGCAGTCTGCTGTTGGGTTGCACTTTTTTCAAATAATTTATTGCTTGACCAGGTTTGAC
Source organism: Parasitella parasitica (assembly GCA_025201805.1). Taxonomy (NCBI): domain Eukaryota; kingdom Fungi; phylum Mucoromycota; class Mucoromycetes; order Mucorales; family Mucoraceae; genus Parasitella; species Parasitella parasitica. The sequence goes on from MU619276.1 coordinate 214,044, forward strand.
AATCTAGCTAGCGTAGCATGATAGTCCTGCTGACTCGATTCTTTTTCACGGCTGAGTCTGTTTTTCACTTTGTAGTATCTGTCCAGATGCAGCTCACAGATGTCTTGGTCGTTTTCTATATCCTGTAAATGCACTGCGGTCGGTAGCTGTCTACAGACCGACTCTACGGGGACAAACGATGTGTCCCAAATAATTTTGCGGGCCTCAGTGTACTGTTTGGCATCTTCCTTCCATCGGTTTACTTGGTCCTTGAATTCTTTCGGGTTCAGCGATAAATCGTGCAGCATGGTTTCCATCCGCTGCAATTGCTCGACGTCTCGGTTTAATATGTCGGTCTGCATGCCCTGGTCAATGTACTGTTTCTCCATCAAGCTCAGTTCTTCAATGTCGTTTCTCGACTGGCTGTAGTCTTGCTCCGCCTTGGCCAACTGTTCTTCCAAGCGCTATTGAAAATAACATGAGCGGTGTTACCCACTTTTGGATACATAAAAAAAAAAAAGCCAGGCTTGCCTTGAATTTTTCGTCAAACTCGAGTTGGATGTTTCTGTATTTTTCATCGACTCTTTCCATGATTAAATCCGTGTCGTCCTTGTCTTCCATATCTGGTGGGTATACTGGCGGCTGAGGGGGTATCTCGCTGTTGTGGATTGCTAGTGCTTCTTTGGTTAATGGTATGTTTGGCGTTTTGCGAATGGGTTCAGAAAATACTGACTTTGGAAAACTGCGTTCTTTCGGCCTGACATGCACTAGTAAAAAAAAAGAATGCTTAGCATGCCACATGCGCGTTTTCTGCTGTATACTATACACACTTTCAGAGTGAATTTGGCTAGGTATTGACTGCGATCTGTACGAGCAAGATAAAGATAGCACGTCTCTATCGACGCTGGGATGGTTCACACTCGACTCCTCTGTGTACTTGTAATGCTTGTATTCTTGTTCTGAATCCATCGTTTGGCACACTTTGAATAGCAGGAAGAAAAAAAAAAAAAAAGCAATAAAAAAGGTATTTATTTTGCAAACAACAACAATCAAAATAAGCTTAATAAGTCACGTATATTACAGTACAACAAAGATCAGTAAAAAAAAAAACAGACGAGTTAATTATAACTGTAGTGATGTCTTGCGCCGTATCTTTGGCCATGTCTTGGCGGTTGCTGGTAGTAGTAGTCAGCCAGCGAATACACATATTGCTGGGATGGCTGTGGTTGATGTGGTGGTGGTGGTGGTGGCTGTGGCATGGGATAATAGGGTATATCATGGTTGTATCTAGACATCATTTGTTGCTGCAATTGCTGCTTGCTAGGTGGTATATTGTCCATATGGCTGCCGTAATATTCGTTGTCATAAAAGGTAGGTTGGCTATCAAATAGCTCCTCGTCGCCCATATCGCCGTCGTCATAATATAGATTATTGTACGCACAAGATGTTCGGGACACTGGCCTCACACTGTGAAGATCTCTCCCTGTTGATCTACTTCTTCTAATCTCGTCCATATACACAGGTAAACCGTTCATTTGCATCATCATTTGTTGCTCTTCGTGCCATCTTGCTGACTCTATCGACCTAGCACGAGGTCGTCTTTTGCTTGCAGAATGGCTAGCAACAAGAGTCGTTGCAGGGCTTACATGATCAAATCGATGACCTCCATTGCTTTTGCTACTAGCGTTACTAGCACGGCGAGACACAGGCTTTCTAGGAGCAGGGATGTCGTCACCATTATAGTTGTTTCGGCTATTGCTACTTTTTCTCCCGTCTTCTACATGCTGCTGCTGCTGCTGCTGCTGCTGCTGCTGATAATGGTAACTGGATCTAGAGGCACTGCGACTATGATGTCTAATATGGTCTTCTGATTTACTTCTGATTCGCACCCGTCTTGGATGATACATTTGTGTTTCGTCTCGACCCATATCGTCTTGTTCGAACGGAGCATTTGGGTCGTTGTCATGATAATACTGTTGATGATAGTAATTGGCATTCATTCGGGGTGGTGGCGCAACATCCTCTTCCATATCCTCTTCCTCTTCCTCTTCTTGTTGTTGGTGATGGTGTTTTAACCCCATTTCAGCAACCTGCTTTTGTAACTGAAGCAGCTGCTGTTGCTTTAATTGTTGATCATAGTGAGTCAGTTTTGCCTTGTTGTTTTCTTCTTCTCGGCTTTTCAAGACGCTTGTAAGGTGGCCTTTTGTTTCAATGAGGGTCTCCATCATTTGGTGACGATGTGTTAAAAGCTCTTGCTCTTTCCGTGTCCACTCTTCACGATCTTTGATGCGCTGCTTTTCAATTAGCTCCACCTGCTTTTTGAGTTCTCGCAGTAGAGCCGTTTGCTCGTCTTTCTTTTGTCGCTCGAATAGATGGTCTAGTAAAAGACTTTGCGCGGGTTGTGGAGGCGGCATTTGTTGGTGCTGGGGTTGCTTTAATTTGTTATTTGCTGTACCAAGTGTCGCTTTTTGCTTGTCATCATGTTGTAAAGGCGTGACATTGTTGGCAGATGATCGGGATGATGAACCTGGGCCGGGATTGGGCCGTTTTTGAATATGCTGCTGAGGACTTGCAGTGAGGGAAGACGAAGAGTCGGATAGCATGCCAATAGCCATGATATCTTGTTGCAACTGTTGCTGCGGCAATGGGACATGCTGAGGGTTGGCAATGGGCTTGAGGGATGGCTTCTTTTTCACCATAGGGAGGACTGGACGGTCTGCGGGAGCTTGGTCGTCTTCTGTTGCGTCAGACAGGGACTCGAGGGCGGATTCATAAACTCGGCTAGAGTCATCGCTTATAATCGTGGAATGGGAAGAGACGACGCCTGGAGCTTGCTGCTGTGTCAAATGACGAGCAACTGGCTTTACAAGCTGAGATGATAGTGGCTCTAAAGTAGCCTTTTGTTCAGCTATAGTTCAAAAAAAACAAAAAACAAAAAAAATTCAAACGTGTCAACTAACCTTCACGTGTTGGCAACAGAATGGGAGAGATGTCTTGCTGGTGGACGAATTCGCTGCTGGATACATCCTCTTCCACTTGGGTTTTATCATGGTCGTATCTACCCATAAGGGCGCGAGTTGGGGTGTGCGGTCTGCGAGGTTTAGGCATTACAATGGAGAAGGGAGAGGATGACCTTGCTTCGACAGCTGGGATGTTTGGAAGGGTCATTGAGGTACTAGCAACGGGGATGGTCGCCATGGCAGCAGCAGGTTTTGTCTGCGCTGTAACATGTGAGGAATTCAGCTCTGTCGCATTCTGTAGCAAGATTGTGTGTGCGATACTCTTGTCAGACTTTTTTTTTTTGAACAGCTTGATCATGATGAAAGGAAGAAGAGAAAGAGAGAGGGAAAATACGTTTGTATATTACCAGCAATACATATACCACAGTGGAGCACTGCTTAAAAAGGATTAGAGGATAAATAAAAACATCATGTCCAAAAAGGGAACCGTGGTAGCACAATGAACCCACCAAACAACAACAACAACAACAATCAATTGTGATTTAACCAAGTTTCTATTGAATTGTTTTGACTGGAATAAGATGATAATAATAATAATAAAAGAAAAAAAAAAGATGGAAGCATTATACTATTTGATTTACTGAGAGCCCATTTCCTTGGCAAGCTCTTCAGCACGCTTTTGAACATCGTTGATATCACCTTGCATGTAGAAAGCAGATTCGGGCAAGTTATCGTGCTTACCACCCAAAATCTCTTGGAAAGAACGGATAGTGTCAGCGAGCTTGACGAGACGACCTTCATAACCAGTGAAAACTTGAGCAACGGCGAAAGGCTGAGACAAGAAACGTTGGATCTTACGAGCACGTTCAACAACGAGCTTATCTTCTTCGGAAAGCTCATCCATACCCAAAATAGCAATGATATCTTGGAGAGACTTGTAGTTTTGAAGGATCTGTTGGACCTCGGTGGCAACCTTGTAGTGCTCATCACCGACAATACGGGGATCAAGGATACGAGACTTGGAGTCAAGAGGGTCGACAGCAGGATAGATACCCAGTTCGGCAATAGAACGAGACAAGACAGTAGTGGCATCCAAGTGAGCAAAAGTGGTAGCAGGGGCAGGATCGGTCAAATCATCAGCAGGGACATAGACAGCTTGGACAGAGGTGATGGAGCCGTTCTTGGTGGTGGTAATACGCTCTTGCATACCACCCATATCGGTGGAAAGAGTGGGTTGGTAACCGACAGCAGAGGGAATACGACCCAAAAGGGCTGATACCTCAGAACCAGCTTGAGTGAATCTGAAAATGTTATCAATAAAGAGCAAGACATCCTGACCCTCATCGTCACGGAAGTATTCAGCAATCGTCAAACCGGTCAAAGCAACACGAGCACGAGCACCGGGGGGCTCGTTCATCTGACCAAAGACGAGAGCACACTTGGACTCACCTTCCAATTGAATGACACCAGTCTCAATCATTTCGTGGTAAAGATCGTTACCCTCACGAGTACGCTCACCGACGCCACAGAAAATAGAGTAACCACCATGAGCCTTGGCAATGTTGTTGATAAGCTCTTGGATCAATACAGTCTTGCCGACACCAGCACCACCAAAGAGACCAATCTTACCACCACGAGCGTAGGGAGCCAACAAGTCGACGACCTTGATACCGGTCTCGAGGATCTCAGGAGTGGGAGATTGGTCAACGAACTCGGGAGCCTCAGCGTGAATAGGACGATGAGTTTTGGCATCAATGGGACCACGTTCATCAATGGGCTCACCAATAACGTTAATAATACGACCAAGGACTTCCTTACCAACGGGGATGGTGATGGGAGCACCGGTATCAACAACCTTTTGGCCACGGACAAGACCTTGAAAACAACTCATCAACGTATGTCCTCTTTTCTGCCCTATTTTACCTTTTTTTTTTCTTACCTTCAGTACCATCCATAGCAATAGTACGGACAGTGTTCTCGCCCAAATGTTGGGAGACCTCAAGCACAAGACGTCCACCTGAGTGATCCTTGACCTCAAGGGCATTCAAAATGGCAGGCAAGTTGTCTTGTTCGAATTGGACATCGACAACGGCACCAATGACAGAACTAAAAAAAAAAACCCCCCTATCAACACGTGTACATGTCAATCTACGCTTGGTCTCAAGCTTACCGAATTTGACCAGCAGAAGCAGCTTGGGTAGAGTAGGCTAAAGCAGAAAAATTATCAGTCCAATGTACATTTCCAATGTGCTTTTAAAAGTGCTTACCCTTGACAGCCATGGGCTTCACAGCAGACTTAAAAAGGGCAGCATTGGCCTTTTGGGTCTGGAGAGCGGAACGAGAGGCCGCAAAAATACGATTCATAGACATTATGAGTTTTTTGCAAAGTGTATAAAAGAGAAACGATGCAATGGGTCTTGCTTCAACAAAAATAAACTGAGTTACAAAACCAGGGTAAGGTTTGTATAGGCCCAGTCATGTTTGTTGTGCCCCTGGTGTACCGTACATCGCTTCAGCAGTACAGCAACTTGAATTTCAGACAAAGTGGACGAATCAAAGCTTCAAAATAGGATCTGGCAACATTGCTAGTCTCTCAAGCCGAATATTGCGCTTCATGGTCCTGAGAAGCACAGCTTGTTTCGATGGTAGTTGAAAACCCAATGCTTTTTATGCATGTATTTCGATGAAATCAAGAGAACAATGATTTGCTACCAAGCAAACTGTGTCTTGGTAAATGACATTAACAAGGAATCAAACAAGAAAACGTCTACTCAGACACAAGGCGTTTGTAGTATTATCAATATAGGCCTCAGCTCCCTCTATCTTGGACTACAATGCAGAGAATTTACAATCACTTAAGCAGCAAACCAATTGGGATACTAATCAATTCGGCAAGGATGACTGGAAAGTCTTGTTTTTTTTATCGGAACTGCACCGAATTTCTTGCCACGAATTGATGCTATAACTGCAACAAATACAGCCAAATTCCCCTTCATTGCCCTCACATCAGCAAGCACTATGATCAAACAGCAGACAGGAAGGTAAAGACTCGCAAGACTAGACCAATGAAAAGCAGTGCAGCAACGTCCGATACATTAGCAGCACTATATACGTATACATGTAAACGGATATCTGTTAAATCTACTATGCTTGGTAATCTGCAGCAAGCACCATTGCTTAAAAATGCCTGATATTAGTTTCGATATCTCCCAGATGTTATTTAACCAGGTACTTTAGTTGGACTACCGTCTTTGACATATCTCAGGCTTCTGACAGAAAGAGTGTCTTTACCTCTGATCTGATTGAAGTCTAGCCGCTGAGGATAAAGCCATGATAAACTTCCAAATGCCGTCAATTGGTCTTACTACGCAATAAATGTTTCCCGCAAATTGTTTGATATACAGAATAATGTTCTAGTTTTGGCAACATGGGCTGCAATGCTCTCGTATTGCAGATACTGTCATTCCATGGATTATGCTCTCGTAGACTGTGCTCTCCAAAAGAAATCCACCATAAAGAACAAATGGACCATATCACTAATATCGATACGATTTCTTCGTCTAATCCCAATACGGCTTACTTGCTCAGTCTTACATTACGAACACTAATCAAGATCTCTGCCTTTGTCCAATAAAGCAATCTTTTGAATTCTCTGTTTATTTCAATTTTGCAAAATGGTACTTGGCATTGGGTAAACTGAATTGTCTCAAGCTATTATCTTTCTGCCAGTAGATGATCATACTGTGGTCCATTCCACGTTCTTTATTTCGTTTATCAATATATATGTTTTTCCAACGGCACTGGGCATCGTTGAACTGAATTCTCTACAAAATCATATCGCTCTTTGTGCTGGCCCAGGGCAACTGATCCTCCGTCACAAAATTCCTTGCCAATTGCTATTACACTGTTTTATTTCTGCCTTCTTTCTGTCTCCTGCTTGCGCCCTCTGCTCTCATTTCAATCACACACACTGGGTCATTTTCATTTCTCGCGTCCCATCAAACTGCTAGTGTCATGCGTGGACTAAAATATAAAGACTGCCAGAGAAAGCGATTGGCAGCACGACAGCTAAGCTTTGCAAGTAATATTTACTGTATGTTGTAATGAAGACTACCAAGTATTTAGCACTGATACACATGTGATGGTATACATTTCGCGATTTATACTAAACAATACCGTATAGCGCCTACAACGTAAGCCATGTAGAGCAGCAGAAGCAAGTATTGCAAGTTATCATTTCAAATGTAAAAAAGTAGGTTCCCAAATAAATTTGGGTTCCCAGCCAAATGGGAACCTGATCGGACCAATAAGTTGACAGATAACAAAAGTTATTTGACAACTAGGTTCCCACTGTAAACTCGAGTTATTTGACAATCAGGTTCCCACTATAAAAACTCTTGTAATTTGGACTCAGGGCGTCCGCCAAACAGACTGAATGAATTTGATCATAGCACATTAGCAACAATAAAAACATATCCAGACTCTAAAAAAAAAAGTTATGCTGTACTGTATATAGCGCCCTTGAATATATACATTCTATCTGATGCTTGCCTCGTTTTTATAAATCCCATGGTTCCTTTATTTTTGGCAAACGTTTATGCCATTTGTGTAACTTGAAGTAGTAATCATGAAAAGTTATCATATCGTATTATAAATGTCTCTGGGAATATCAGCAAAAAATACCTCTCTCAAATTTTTTGTATAAATTGGAAAGAATAAGTTTACCACATCCTTTTGATCCTACTTCTTGTTCAGAAATTACAATTAAAAATATGTCTCGCCCAGCAACAATTTTACCTCAAGCTGAAATTGATCGTTTAACAGCGCATGAAGACCATGTCGAGCAGTTGATCCGTGATCATATCCCCCATTTCCTGAAAATGTACCAAAAAAAAAGAAGATATGGCAAGAAGAGGCAAAGCTTGGATGACGAAGACACTCAAGGCAGCGCCATCAGCCAAAACTTTTTCCAAGGTTGCGGCCGTATCACAGAGTCTATGATTGCTGAATATGAAGCCAGCATTAGCAACTTGGCATACAGAGAAATCCAAAAAGCTCGTGGCATCAATACTTCTTTAGCCTATTGCAATAAGCAGGTAGAGTTCCTTTTGTTCTGTGAAAAAGTCTACGCTGTTCATCCACTTGTCTCTCGTTTCCAAGTTACCGGTGGAAAGCTGCTTGCATTTCTTTTGGAATCGGTAAATATGAATAATACTGTATGTGTATTCACGCAGCTAATGATGTTTTGTGCTGTTTAAAGGTGGTAGAACGTAAAATTCGTAAAGCTGGAAAAACCTATTTCGACGAATCAAACAAAGAAACAGCAGTGAATACGGAGACCTTGGAGAATGCGATTTCTTCCACAAACAAAAAGCTCTCCCACAGCACTTGCAATGTATACGTCTCTGCAATTGTCGACTTATGGAACTATCAACGACTTTTGGGCAGCAATACCCATGAATCTCCCAGAACGAAAACAGTTTCTCAGATTCTTAAATGGGTTCGACAACGACAATCAAAGGAAAACAGAGACAATTATGTGGACCGCGCAGCTAACTCTCCATCGAATGGCTACTCGACCAACATGGAGGTTGCGTTGATAGCTCGATGCATGTACAATAGTCCTCAGCAAAACTACAAGTTTGGGTTTAGAAATGCAACTTCATTTCTGCTGCAACATTTCTTGCTGCTTCGCGGAGAATCCGTAAAGAACCTGGAGTTCTCGGATCTGCAATACATGGAGCTTCACAAGGTAGGAGCTGTGGGTACATACCCTTCTATTGTCGTTATCTTCAATCAGGGCAAGCGCAACAAGGATGGCAAGACCGAGTCTGGCGCTTGTATGCGGAATAAGATGGTCGAGATCTGTCCTTTCATGGCCCTCAGTTTCCACTTTTTCTGGAGATGGCATCACGAAAAAGAAGACTTTCCAAACATGGATAGCAACAAAGACTGGTTCAAGATGAAGGTAATCCACGGCGCAAGGCTCCAGTCGTCAGCGACTGTCAAAGGTAATGTTACAGTGCACTGTATAGGTAGAGTTCGCAATTATCAACATTGATTTTCTGCAGGTGACATTGATGCTGCTGAAGATGTTGAATATGACTCTTCTAGCGACGAACGCAACTACCAAGAAGAATGTAGCCACTGGGAAACACCAATCTCAAGTGCCACTCAAGCTAGGTTCATGAGAGAGGCTTTTGACCGTGCTGGTGTCTTTACTGCAGGAAAAGCTACGCACGCTCCTCGTATTTGTGCCACGCAAATGGCTGATCTCTTTGGTATTCCTGCAGCGCAAATCCAGAGAATGGGCAAGTGGGGCACTGATGTCATGACAAAGTCATATCTAAACACAATACCTCGCCAGTTCATGAGAGCCATTGCCGGGTTTGACAACGATGCCGCCTATCATATTCCAAGGGCTATTGAGGAGCCCTGCCAAGAGCTGAGGGACTTGGTCTTCCCAATGGCTGACTACTGGTCTGAGCGGGTCTCGACCGGTTCAGTCAAACAAAGCTCTGGCTCGGCAGTAAAATTCCTAATGCTCATAAAATGCTTCAAGACAACCTTTTTGCAAGATGCGGCTGCTATGATGAACCTGATACCCGACCATCCAATCTGGAGGCACGAGATCTTCAAGACACAACTGTTTGCTGATTTCAAAAAGTAAGTTTTCATGATAGTTGCTTTCCGAGATCATGCATTTAAAATGCTTCTCTCCCTACAGAAAAGTGGATGCTCATTTAGATGCTGATAAAGAGCCGGACTCTTTGAACATCAATGGGATTGCCCCCGAGATTCAGCGGCAGCTTGAAGGAATCAAAAGGCTGATCAATGCTGCAATGACCGAAATCAGTGAGCAGCAGAAAGCTGCACATAATGAAGCTCTGCTATTCCAGGAACGCATTCTGGATATCGTCAATGGCAACAACGTACCAATCCCCAGCTCACGTTTATCACCTTGTGTTATCCCATCTGCAACTGTGCCCGACCATCTTCAGTACACTGCTGGCGGTGTACCTATTTACACGATGGCTCGTGAAATAACCACAGTCAAAGACCTCTGGAAGGAATGGAAAGAAGGATGGAATGGATATTGGCCAGTCGAAGAGTTGGAAAAAAAATGGGGCAGCAGTTGGAGGGGAAAAGACAGAAAATGGTTCAATATCAGAAAGCATATAATTGATGCAGTAGATGACCTGCATAAAAACCATCACATGTCAACAGAAGAAGCCATCAATACATTGCAAGCAGAAATAAGCTGCAATAAATGGTCTTTGGACAAAGTTGGAAAGCTTCTCCAAAGTAAAAAATATAGCTATTGCGATAGTTTGAAAAGAAGAAGATTAGAGTAAAAAAAAAATTTTTTTTTAAAAATACAAATACATTATGCGATATCTCTTAAAAACTAAAGCCATATATCGATATTATAAGTAGTTCAGATGTTGCACCTCTCTCAAGTCGATTGCTTTTTGAGCAAAGCTACTGGACTCTTTTTGAACAGATACTCCACATCATTCTACCGTCATTGACATATTCCAAGGCCTTGATTTTTACTGTTCATCTGGCTATCGTCTAAACACAACGCACAGTTTCTCAAGGGCAACAAAAATGCGTGGCATTCTACCCCACCTATTTTATTAAACTGAACATTGAACATTGGATCTCTCAATTGTCGAGATCTAATCGACACGGCTCCGTATTTTGCTCGTCGTCAATTTATTCGATATTTGAAGGGCTCGTTCTCTTGGTTTGTTCGCATTTGAAGAAACACATGGCTCTTTATCCTTATGATAACACATAATTCTGACGCAACTGAAATGTTTTATATCATAACGATCGTGTACTTTGCTGCCTCCCAATCTGAACCATATGCCGTTTTTCTACCGTGCTCACAGGCTATAGCTTTGTATTTTTTTGATCTTGTTTACGCTCAATTATTTTGGTTGATTTTAATTACACCTACCCAAATGCATTAACGTCTCGAAATCATCAGATTTCTCTGTCTTGGCCAAAGTACATAGATAATTACCTTCCCAACGGCTTTACGCCATTCCTTAGTACCTTTCAACGTGGAGTTTTTCAATCCTAGATCAATCACATTCTGCTATCAAATGGTTTGGCCTCTTCAGTCGCCTTTAATCATTACATTGATCGAAATATTTCCAGACTTATTCATCCGCATTTTCAGCGCTCGAATGATCGAAAAAAGTCTTAATCCTCGTCCATGTGTTTTATACGGGCGTTGTTCGTTGTTGCTTTATAATAGATAATAGTATACTGGCGAAGCTCGTCATGGAACACGCCAAAGGCACTCATTCATCCAGTATCGACTTGCTTTTGGGCCTATGTTCGTACCCATCCTAGTTGCCTCCGAGCTGTGCTCTCGCATTTTGGATAGCCTGTTGCCTTGGTCCGCTGCATCTCTCGCCTCTTCTTCGATACTCACATAATCATTAATGTGAAAAGTTTCTTGTTTCCTCGTTTTGCACATCGTGGAGGCCTCAAGCAAGGTAATCCCATCAGCCCGATTTTGTTCAACTTGTCTTCCACACAACTTTTGCGACGAATCCTGCAGGCTTGGCCTAGTTAATACCTGGCGTTTCCTTTTTCATCAACTTGCGCGTCTTTCCACAAAATTTTCGGTTCATACCAATCCCTCAAGGAAGTTCCTGTAACTAGTTAAACGGGATGTGACTCAGCTCTTTCTCTTTGTTTGTGCCTTCATCCACTCTTACCTTCCTTCTTTTAGTTGATTTTCTTCTCCCTGAAAGTTGCGAATTATACTGTTGTCAATATAATACCTTTCATTTAGGTCTATCAATATATGGTTCTCAAGGTTCTGCCCCACTCTATACAGGTCTTTTATAGCCGATCTTGTCTCTTTCCACGCCAATATGCAGGACTTTTGCCTTGATTTCTGGTTACTACCAATCTCTCATTTTTTGCCGCAATATTTAGTATCACTTTCTCGATCACAAAAGTCCTCAAAATTCGCTTCTACATCGCTTTGTCGCTAATTTCTTTTCATCTTCCTCTTGTACCGTCATCTCTCATTCCAATGATACTTTGGATAATTTACTTTTCATGTCCTACAAAATTATTAGTTTGGCAAAAAAATTCAACGACGCCACCTACATCCATTTCTTTGACCTCTTTGGATCTTCATCTACTTGTCAACACTGTTCGCTTTCGCACTGATTTTCTTTGCTCAGCGCTCCTTGTGATTGCGGCCGTTTTAAAATCCAATTAAAAATTTCACTAGTCTCTCTTCTCTATCTTTTCGCTCGTGGAATCAAAACATGCCAAATATAAATAAAAGTCTTTCATCACAGCTGGTATTCCTCATTGGCCACTTGTTTTCTTTGCGGTAAATTAGTACTATTTCTAAAGATCTCTATTTGCATCTTACCTACTCAGAGCATCTCCAACGGAGGCGCTAATTTCCCAAAATTTCCCAAAATACCTCCAAATAAATAAAAACGTTCTCCAACGGACCAGGTAAACAGGGTGCCATATTTAGCAAAAGCTAAAATAAGATTGCCAGGAAGCCAAATTTGGCCGTTATTTTGAAAAAGCTATATTGAAATTTGTGTTGGTGATTACCCTCGAGGTGTTCCAAGATGATTCCCTAACTGCGAACCAAGGCCGGTGGGTAGCTACCATTATCTTTCTGGTATTATTGAGGCCCTTCTTAACCATATCAAATATATATAACCGAATTAACCAAATTACATTATTTTAACCGAATATCAAATCATATAATAGGGGTATTCAAATAGCAAAAAAAAATTAAATAAAAAAAAAATAACTAAAATGTTT
>MU619277.1:11358-29003 GCA_025201805.1 Parasitella parasitica
AAAAAAAAATACACCTTGATTTTCCAGTGCATATTTTACGACGCGCTTAAATACATACCATTTTTAAAGCAAAAAAAAACATAATCAATTGCTACCAAATTAAGAATCTATGATACAGTATTTGAGTGACCTTTTGTGAAAGTATAAAAATAACTAATTCTTCCCCAAATCGATTTCGTTTTTTAATTCTTCAAAAACTAAACATTCACAAAAATGGCTCGTACAAAACAAACAGCTCGTAAATCCACCGGTGGTAAGGCTCCTCGTAAGCAGTTGGCTACCAAAGCTGCCCGTAAGTCTGCACCCTCTACCGGTGGTGTTAAGAAGCCTCACAGATACAGACCTGGTACTGTCGCTCTTCGTGAAATCCGTCGTTACCAAAAGTCTACTGAGCTTTTGATCCGTAAACTTCCTTTCCAACGCCTTGTTCGCGAAATCGCGCAAGACTTTAAGACCGATTTGCGTTTCCAATCATCTGCTATTGGTGCTCTTCAAGAAGCCTCCGAGGCCTACTTGGTTTCTCTGTTTGAAGATACCAACTTGGCTGCCATTCACGCCAAGCGTGTTACTATCCAACCCAAGGATATCCAATTAGCTCGTCGTCTCCGTGGTGAACGCTCTTAAATTATTCTGCAAATAATCGATATTACAATACTATCTCACCACCATTAACCATGCATTTCTTTAATATTCTCCTATAATATAACTTCGTCTTTTCCATATACACACAACTACGTTATTCGAAAAACAAAAAACCAGTTAGTATTTCTTTTTTGTTATCTGTACAGTCTCTAAATAAATTGATTTTTTTTTAAAGAAAACAGATCATCTTTGAGCCTTTTTTAATAGGACTTCTGCGGCGACATGAATACATATTCCTACTATCATTGTCCATACTATCGACCAATCCTTAAAGAAAATTTGCACAACATAAACAAAACTGACATGCATTTTAAAAGTTTTTTTTGGACATTGTTATTTATTGAATACTTGAATTCAATAAGGATCGGCTGGCTCGGTTGGATAGGCAATATTTGATGAATTCATATCGCAACCCCTACAAGACCTTCTCAAAATGACCTTACATTCCACATGGACTCATAACAGAATTACTAGCAGCTAGCTGGTCTTCAGTAATATTTGTTATATTCATAGAATACAATGGTTACCATTGTTTTGACTACGTTGTCATGGCAACCGTTTCTGGAACGAATATATTGTTAAATTTTGCTGGTGATTCTATTTAGTAAATGATAATAGAAAGTGTTGTACCGATTGTGAACAATCGTTACTATCATTTCGACACAATTGCTATGAAAACCGTTCCTTTTCGGATCTAATGTTAAACCTAGTATAGCCAGATTGTGGTAGAAAAAATGTTTTTAGATATCAGCACTATTAGCTATGAAATAATAAATAAACAATATAACCTTCACGGTTGCTCTGGTTCTTGTTTTTTTTTTACTTTAAATCTGCGTATCATAGAAGTAAATGAAGCAGAATCAAGTGTTTTTATCTTTTGTTTTGAATTCTTTACACTAGGCATCGGTATTTTCAATCAATTTACAATTGCTTCAGGAAGAGAACTGCCCTGCTGCACAGCACATTCAAATTCGGGAGTCTACATACTGGAGCTAACTTGTATTCAATAGGAACGTGACATATGATAAAATCTGAATAGTAGGCCGATTCGTACTTGTATTGATTGCGTTCATCATACCCGCTCAATCTGCATGTGTTCTTCTGATATGGCCCTGCCTTCCCCATGAGCGACATTGTTGTATATATAGGATACAATGGGTTACCATTATTTTTACATCCGTCGTCATGGCAACCTTCAAATATGACCTGACTGTATCCATGGATCGATTCATGTAGATTTAGTCAATATAAATATACAACTTCCTTCCAAACAACAAATGCATTAATTTTGTATCTGAGAAATACATAATCTCTATTGTTTCCCTCTTTTTTATCATGTGCACAACAGGCATAGTATATCTCCTACAATGGAAAATACGTGTTGTTGTGAGTATGATGACAAGCATTATCTTCTAATAAAGAAATTTCCTTGTCAATCATAATGTTGAAAGATGAAGGAATATTTACCCTTGAAAGGACAAAATAAGTTGTCCGTGACATAAAGTGTAAGGTACAATCTAACTGAAGTTGATGTTTATTCTTGAGTATTAATGATGATCATTAAAAAGGCCAATGGATTAAGAATTGAATTTACCTCATACTTCTTGTTTTGAAGAATAGATAAAGGCCAAAGCCCGCATTATGGTTTTCAGCGATTAGTTGAATCAAAGTTATAAATCACTAGCCTAGCGCATAAATTGAGTCAACAACCTATATGGCCCTCTCTTCCGCAGAAAGAGCAAACAATTGGTGGTATACATTCCTCAGCAACACCATCCAATAATCACAACATTAGAAACTGCCCGTATCCTCGCCGTATAGTCTTTTTGTGATCGACATTGATGTCAAGATCGATAACGCCTTTTACAAATCATTACATTCTCTTCGACTACAGGTTTTGTTTCAAAACCGCAAGACAGATGCCCTAAATCTCAGCCATCAAAAACTTTCATTTAGGAACTTCAGATTTCCGTTGAAGTAGGATTATTTTGGGACAAATTACTTGGATAATATAAGAAGGAGCAAATAGGTATTGTATTTTAGGACGGAACGCTTTCAATAATGTTTAATACTGCTGAAGTTTTTGTTTTGGAATCTTCGAAGCGTAATTACTGGAACGTCCTCAAGTTAAAGAGGATGGCAAACAAAAATGCAATTGACATACAAGAGGCTTCAACTTCGCGATTTAGAGATTCGGTATTGCAAGGCTGCAACACTAAAGCCAAAGCAAAGAAACCTGCAGCCGCTGGAGATGAATATAACTTCGAAATCGCGGTGTTGTAGTTGATGGAATGGAAAAGAGTGTTGGATCCACTATAAATACAGAGGCTGTAAAATTGGCTAAAGGTAAAAAGACAATTTGAACTTACGCGAGGAAGAGAAGAATTTGGTACACGGATCTCGTACGATGCCACTACTATCTGGAAATGTTGAAGAGCATTTGAGGGAGATTGAGCAGGTAGAAGAAGAAAAAACCGCCTTTTAGCGCTGGAACGACTGCACATAGCACTTGCGACAGATTAAATAACCATGTTTGTAATTTACAACAAACAGATTAATCCAACCTTCCAGGAAATGCCCTAACTTACATATTCAAACAATAACATACCCAAGCATCCAAATCCATTATTCAACATCTTCCCTTCAAATCGAAGGTTTCTTTTATTTATTTATTTATAGAACAATTTAGTTAAACATGGATATGATATTAGTAATGTACAAAAAGCTGATGAAATAGAAGAGATTAGGTCATTCAGGTTGTTAATCTAGTGTTGCTTGATCTCTTAATCTTAGATTTATCTTCTGGCGTTGTCTTCACATCAGCCAACTTTTTCATGATAGTAAGTTTACCAACAGCATTAGCCTTGACTGACATTTGTCTTTCGATATTCTTATTGATTTCAGCAGTGAGTTTCTATACCCTTATAAATTAAGTAATCTACATATAAAATGGGAAAGATTTCAGTATCAAACCTTATCCAGTGCTGTCTGCTTAATCAAAGAAGCTTGCTTGGGCGGGATTTTTCTAGCTACATGATTGATGAATTGACAGCACATCAGATGCGAATAGATACTTACATCCTTTCTTCATAACGCCTTTTTTCTCTCGACCACCTTTTTGCTTGGGCTTCCCCGGCTTTTTCGTTTTAGACCCTTGAACCATTTTTGTTTGAGGAAAAGAACAAGGAAAAAATGAAAAGCTGCTCTCCTTCTTCTTCAGTATAGAAACTTAGCCACCCTTTTGCATTATATTGCCTCGAAGTCGAAAAAAAATAGCGTAAAAGCAGTCTGTGGAATCCCTACTTGCAATTGTCTTGCACCAATGCATTGAAAGAATGTCCTTTAAGCCACATGTCAACAGCTTTAGACAGTGTTGCGTTTTAAAACATTTTTTTTTCTTCGACGATTGATGTCTTCTTTTTTGTCAATTTTTCATTTTTGATTTTGTGGACTCTTGGAAACAAAATCAAGTTATATAATTTATCCCAGAAACCTTTACAAAAAAAAAGAAGAAACAACACATAATGGCTTACGAAGGTGGTCGTGGCGGCAGTAGCCGTGGTCGTGGTGGGAGCCGTGGTGGATTTGGCGGAGATCGAGGAGGTCGTGGAGGCCGTGGTGGTGGCCGTGGTGGATTCGGTGGAGGTCGTGGCGGATTCGGTGATCGTGGAGGCCGTGGCGGTGCCCGTGGAGGCCGTGGAGGTAAATTATTGATCTCGTAGTCTTGGATTGCATTACATATTAATTTGCTATGTCTTTAGGTGGCCGTGGAGCCCCTCGTGGTCGTGGAGCCCCTCGTGGAGGTCGTGGAGGAGCTGGCGGTGCCCGTGGTGGAGCCAAGGTCGTCGTTGAACCTCATAGACATACCGGCATCTTTGTTGCCCGTGGTAAGGAAGATCTTTTAGTAACCAAGAATTTGGTTCCAGGTGAAGCTGTCTACGGCGAAAAGCGTATCTCCATTGATGGTCCTGAAGGCACCAAGATTGAATATCGTGTATGGAATCCTTTTAGATCCAAGCTGGCTGCTGCTGTTTTGGGTGGCCTTGATCACATTCATATTGCACCCGGCAAGAAGGTTCTTTATCTCGGTGCTGCTTCTGGTACCTCAGTTTCTCATGTTGCAGATGTTGTTGGCCCTGAAGGTGCTGTATACGCTGTTGAATTCTCTCACCGTCCTGGCCGTGATTTAATCAACATGGCCAAGAAGCGTACTAACGTTGTGCCTATCATCGAAGATGCTCGTCATCCTCAAAAGTATCGTATGCTCGTCCCTATGGTTGATGTTATTTTTGCAGATGTTGCTCAGCCTGATCAAGCACGTATTATTGCATTGAATGCCCATCACTTCCTCAAAAACGAGGGCCACATTGTTATCTCTATCAAGGCTTCTTGTATTGATTCCACAGTTGATGCGGCTACTGTTTTTGCTCGTGAAGTCAAGAAACTTCAAGAAGAAAGAATCAAGCCTCAAGAACAACTTACTCTTGAGCCTTATGAAAGAGACCATGCCGTTGTTGTTGGCAAATATGTGAGAAACAAGTAAGAAAACAACCACTTTTTTATTAGTAGCACCTGTAAATAATGTTGGGTTTCAACCGTTAAAAAATTTAATATTTTCCCTCTTTCATTCTCTCTTTTTCTTCTCCTTCATTCACTCAAAGCACAACAATTACACGCAACCACACGCACACTTCTTCAAAACCAGAAATATTTAGAAATATTGGATAGTTTATTAAAAAAAAAAACTCGAAAAAAAAAATATATTCTACTGTAAAATTAAACTTTTTAATGCTGACTATTGCAAATTTAACCCCTGATCAATTTCGCATTGATTTGAAGGCTAAAATCATAGAGCTTGTCATTTCCTTGGAAACCAAATATGAGAAGTGTAATGTATTGACTAGCTACAATAATATCTTGTACGTGCTAACTCGCCATTAGCTGGTTCAATTATTCACATTTATGAGTATCTAGTTGGAGATGAAACAGGCTGTGTGATCTTGAATACAAAATCAGGCAAGTGTCTATTGACTGCGTGTAATGCATTTCAATGTCTAATACTTTATATAGCGCTCCAAGTTGATTCTGTGTATGATATAAAACTTGCGTTTACTGAAACTGTTGAAGGTTATTTACGATTATATGCCACCGAAATTGAATTAGAGGATTCTCTTGAATTCGACATTATCAATACCCAAAACAACCGCTCTGCTGTATTTTTAGAGAGAAAGCTTTATTAAAGAGTTACTTTATTAACTTGGTCCATTTTATCAACCTCTATTTGCACAAATGCCTTTGAATCTTGCAGCACTTTGTGCAATTGAAGAACTAGTATAATTTTGCTATTTCCTTCTTGGCCAATAAATTGTCGAGGTTCTGGTAGTCCTTTGCGAATGTCTACCATTATCAACAATGAGCTTCTATCGAAATATGTTTAAGCTAGATATAAAATACCTTCAAAAGCTCGTAATATGTGTGGTCCAAAGTGAGGGAATGCTCGAGCCAGATGCACAAAACCTGGAATTGCTTTGACTAGAAATTTTGATGGAACGCACGTATTGGAAGGCTGACCCTCTCGAGTAACAGGGAAGGCAATCCTCAGTAGACGAGGAAGTATGTGCTTTTCTGCCGTCATCAAGCTATCAAGAGATAAGTTATTCATGCAATTTTAGTCTACATGCGCGACTTACTAAGGTTCAAGGGGATATTTTTCACATAGATGACATCCGATTAAGATGCCAAAAATTTGTTTATCTACTTGAGGCTGCCGTGTTAACTCTGAGAGGAAATTAAAGACTGTATAGATGGACGGTATTAATTCTACTACCATAGGGATGAGGTCTGTAGAGTATGTCTGAAAGTGTAAAATCTTGATCAAAATAGACTCACGGTCATCAATAAATATGGAATGTATAAATTCACATATTAACTTCCTTGACTTTTCAAGAGCATTATTGTTGTGTTTATCTTGAGGTTTAACTAGGCACAATTCAAGTAACAATTGAAGCATGACAGTATCCTGAGCATTTGCAAGCGCAAGCACATTTCGAGAGTTGAATTGATTCTGTACATAGAGAGCTATTAATTGTAATTCTACTGTCTATGAGGAATCAAGCTTACCGCTGTATTTGGGAAAACCGTGTGATATCTTTTCCAAATACGGTGTTTTGATGTAGTTCTTAAACAAGACAATATATGCAACCAAATAGGCAGTAATTGCTCAGACCTGAAGATGCGAGGGTCACATTTAAATGCTATATGGGGGTCTTGAATCAGATCGTTCAAAGTGTAGCATCTATATGACGAATATCAATAACCAAAGTTGCATCCATTTGAATAATCGTACTCTGGTGTTAGTAGATTGATCGTCATTGTCCATAACGTATGAGGAATAATTCTGTTAAATGTCTCCCATGCTGATGTAAATGCCTCTGCAATTCGGGTATCCAGTTTTTCGTCTAAAGAGGGCGGCACTAGTGTAGACAGCATACAGAGGGCGTGATCCTGACTATTGACGGTGACAACCGTTTCCAAATATGATAACACTTGAATAAATTTAGTACATCATTGCTGCAATTGTATCTCATTACGCTACCATCCACTACCATCGAAACGTTTGTCTCCCAATGACCTAAAAGTTGCTTTAGTTCTGATACGGTCAAATTCTTTCTCCAATCTCTATAAACTGCTTTAATGTCCCATAATGCATCTACAGTCGAATTTTTTCCTTCTTGGATCAAGAAACTTTGGATGTCAAATAACTCTGGATATAAGTTTGCCGATAGCGCTAATAGATCTGAGTGTATAGATTTATACGCATTTCCACTTTGATATGACTCGACGTGATTTAGAATAAATCGAATAGGAATACGATCAAGAATGTCGACAGGATACGCTAGTTCTCGTATTGGTTTTTAAGTAATATATGATCACCTAGTATTTACCTTTTTGTTCCCTAATGTTGTTCATTGACATGAGCTTGGGCTCAGTTCGAAATGCAATTATATAATCGTTAAATGTCAAAACGTATAAAAGCATCAGTATTTGAGCGGTCGATATTGCTGAGCAGTCTTCGAAATAATCGATTACTGTATCTTGTGAGATTTTATGGCATTGATCTGTTAAAAATATACTAATGTAAAAAAATGAGTCCAAGTCTATTAAATTGAAAGAAGGAGCTTATAGTGGTACCTCAACACGAATTCGTTTATAACATGGGCAAATTTAGGGTGGATTGGCAATGTTGCATTCTTCATACATTCAAGCAGCCAAGATTGGTAATCAATGTTGTGGAATACGCGCCCTTTCAATAGCTGATAGAATGAATCAAGATTGAAGGATTTTTTGCTCATAGTATGGAAATGATCAAAAGGGTAGAGCACAAACTTCAAATATGGCACCTCTCGAGAAAGTTCCTGCTCAGTGACTGTGTGAGCCACTCGATTTGGGGAAGGTGCTCTGTGGGTGTGTACGGTACGGTATAATCTTGCTCCATTAAGCGGATCCAGCGAGCTTTTGATTCTAGCCTTTTAATATTGAAAGTAGTTCATAGCCAACATTCTATAATACATTAGCTTATATAGAACAAGAAAGAGGCTCAGCCAAGATTAGCTCTTTCAACCCACCCTGAAAACGTCAGTTATGACTGCAGATAGAAAAGCCCTAACTCTAAAGTAATTTAGAGCATCAAGCTGAAGCAAACACAAGACATGGTGTGATCTTGTTGTCTTTAGACCTTATCGTTCATCGTAACCATTAAAATTAATGCATATCTGACCCGCAACTCCATTTTGCAATTTCCTTGATCACATAACGGAGATGAAGGACGAGCCCCGCCAATTGATACCTGCTGAGGTAAGAGCAGCCCCCAATTAAAAAAAAAAAAAGTTTTAAAAAAAAAAAAAAAAAAAAAAAAAAAAACCAGCATAAGCGTAATGCCAAGTGAGGGAATTACATGTAATATACACGAATATAAACTTCTTAATATTATTAATATCCCAACAATGTCTTTATAGTCAGGAATCTCTATGAAAACCAAATAGGGTATATATCTTCATAACAAAATCCTCACATTTCCCGACCAATCATTAGGGAACAGATATTGTGGGAATAAGGGAGGAATTTCTTATTTCTCTTCAATCTTCTTTTTACAGAAATACAGCAAAGCTTGTTTCTTTCAGTCAAATATGGAAAGTAACAAAGATGAAGCCCTCAAGTGCCTTTCAATAGCAAAGAGTTCTCTAGGATTAGGAGACTACGCAAAGGCTCTACGCTTCACTGAAAAATCCATTCGTTTATTTCCAACAGCTCAAGGAGAACGGTTACTTTCACTAGTAAAAGAAAAGAACTCTGAATCTAAAAAGTCTAAATCAAATTATACCACATCGAATACTACATCAAGTTTTTCTCGTCAACAGAGTAGCAAATCTGAGTCTTCTACGGAACGAAAATACACAGATGAACAGGTCGAAGCTGTGAAAACAATTTTAGCGTGTAGTGGAGACTATTACAAGGTATTATCCGTTGAAAGATCAGCAACAGACGTACAAATCAAAAAGGCATATAGGAAGGTAAGTGAATGATATTGGAGGGTGGGTAACATGGATAATTGAAAAACGCGTTGGCATCTATAGCAAGCCTTGCAATTTCATCCTGACAAGAACAGTGCGCCAGGTGCAGACGAAGCCTTCAAATGTAAGAATAAAGAATGCTTGTTTTTAGAAGTTTTCGTCTTGATACATTTTACATAGTGGTTTCCAAAGCATTTAATGTATTATCCGATTCAAATAAAAGAGCAATTCACGACGAGGGGGGAGATGCAGACAACAGTCGAGGAAGAACGTCTTCTTACCATCAACACCATCAGCAGCATGCATATAATAGAAGATACGGTGATGAGGTGTCACCTGAGGATCTGTTCAACTTGTTCTTTGGAGGAGGCATGCGTAATAATTTCGGACCTAATTTCAGAGCACAGCAACAGCAACAGCGACATAGACAGCAGCAACAGCGATTCAGGCAGCAACAAAGGCAGCAGAGGGGAGATGATGGGGACTTTTCTGGTGGCCTATCGCAAATGATGCCGATTATTCTGATATCCATCCTCGCTATTTTCGCATTACTGTTCTCATTTAACGGAGATCCACTTTACACTTTCTATCCTCAACCACCCAATACAAGCTTGAGGAGCACTAAACCTAACCACATCAATTACTACGTCAATTCTAAAATATTTGATTCAACTGTGAAGAACAACATGTATAAATTTCAAAGAACAGAGAGGCAAATCGAAAATGACTGGCTGAGCGAATTAAGAGCTGCTTGTCATCAAGAGCAGAGACAAAGAGCAAATTTGATGGCTCAAGCAGATGGTGTTGTGTTTGGTATAATTGGGCGAAATGAAAAAGCCTACAAGAAAGCTGAAAATATGAAGATGAAGAGTTGTGACGAATTGAGGAGATTGGCTCCAAAGATCAGAGGCTAGAATAGTAGCTCAAGTTGTAGCAGACAACAATAAACAAAAGAAAAAAGCCTTCATAGATTGTATTTTTAGCATAGCCATTGTATTTAGCAGAATAAAAGATTCATTAATTATACAAATCGCTTGATGTTTTAATGCCAAGCGTTATGTCAACTTTGGGCAAACTTTTCAAAGAATGCTTGATCTCTTCTTCGTATGGTTTTAACGTGCCCGATTAGTCAGATTTTCAACTTGCTCCTCTGATAGCTGTCTACAATTCTCTTAAAAAACTAGTATCAAAGATGATTTAGTAAAGAGATAAATGCTTGCAGTAAAATAAGAAGTGAAAATACATTCGAATTGCTACAAAGCTCTTCTTTTCTTATCATGCAGAGTCGCTCATTTTTACATCGAGTTGTATCCTGTCCCTGAAGCACACAGTTTAGGGTAACTACTGTCATGTACGGGCAAAGCACCCTGAAACAACGGGATCCAAATACGTTGTCAGCAATGTTGATATATAGGACTTTCGTGTATCTGATGTTTCCCATACGTTTCCCAATTATCAACGATACCGTACTTAACCACTAGTTTGATATTGCACTGGTTTCGAATGCTACCCTGCTTTTTTTTTATCATGGCGATGCATGGCGCAGATTTGATCAATACGTTTTTTGGAGTCGTAAAAGGGGGATGTTTCATCATTGAATTTAACTTTAATGCCTGTTTAGTCTTGTAAGTGCTACTTTTCTCGGATCAACTAGGTAAATTTGTGTTGCTTGATGATGCTGAAGTATTGCTACCTGGAAATCATACTTTAAAACAACTGTTCTGATTTTAGCAACACTATATTATCGATGTCAAAATAGCAAATTCGAGCGGGGGAACCGCTATTTGAAGGATAGATGTTAATGATGGCAATAAATCGGCATAACAGCGCATACTTACTTTACAGAACATACTAGGCTTCGTATCTTTCTGTTATGCCAATAATTTGTTGCCTCGGATAATGGCAATGTTGAGGAGCAGCTGCAGCAAACTTTAGAATCAACAGTGAAGCTTGATAACTCTAGACCGAATAACTTTTGAAACTCTTTCGCAACGGACATATCTGACAAAGTTGTCAACAAGTCAATTTTTCGGATGTTCCAATTTATTGTTTGCGCTTATATTTTGAAATAACTTTCACAATGCATGATATGGCTGCATGGATTGCTCATGTATAAATATCTGACATTTTGGCCACGGTGCCCACTATTTGCATGATGCTTAGTCGGACGTCGAAGCAAAACGGTAATGCCGGTAGTACCTAAGAAGACCCTTAGCATGCTTGACCTCCTCAACAACAAAAAACGATAAAAATAGGTACAGAACTGTACTTTAAAAAAAAAGTCGTTATAATGTACCCTGATGAAACGAATACAAAAGGGAAAAGTCGCCTTATTCAACCTTTTTCTTTCTTTCTTTTTCTTTTCTCTCAAGTAACAACAACATAAAAAGGAGTGTTGAAAATGTCTTTCGATAAAGAGGCCATCAAGAATAATATCATCCCCCACGAAAAAGAGGACTTCAAGTATACGTATGGCACAGCTGGTTTCCGTTCAAAGTAAGTCATGGCCTATTGGCAGGGAAAGAGTAGGTGGTGTTTATTCAGTTTCTATTTCTAGTGCTGACGTGTTGGGCTCTGTCATGTACAAGGTGGCCATCTTGGCTGCTCTACGCTCAAAAAAATGCAATGGTGTTACTATCGGTGTTATGATTACTGCTTCTCATAACCCTGAACAGGACAACGGTGTAAAGCTCGTAGATCCTCGAGGCGAAATGCTGGAGCAAACTTGGGAAGTATATGCTACAAAGCTCGCCAATGCAAAGGATGGCGAAAGTCTCTGTCAAGTTGTTGAGGAGATTGTTTCTCAAAACAAAATTGATGTCGAGACTCCCGCTAAAGTTATTTATGCATATGACACAAGGTAAAACGAACGATAAAGCGTGTCTATTTGTTACTAATCGCTGCAACTAATAGACCTAGCTGCCCCCACTTGGTCCAATGCCTTGAAAGTGGCCTGAAAGCTGCTGGTGCCCAAAGCACAAACTTTGGCTTGAAGACGACTCCTATGCTTCACTATCTTGTCCGCTGTCTTAATACTGCCGGTACTAGCGATGCTTACGGCGAGCCTACTGAAGAAGGCTATTACACCAAGCTGACTTCGGCTTTCACCACTGCAGTCGTAAGTGCTCTTGTTTGAAAACCAGCGCACCGTATTAATGAATGCCATGTAGAAAGGAAAACCTCGCTTGTCAACTTTGCATGTTGATTGCGCTAATGGTATTGGCGCACCCAAGCTTCGTGAAATGACCAAGTACATCTCCAGCGATGTGTTATCTGTTGAGGTTCTCAATGAAGATATTACTACGCTGGGCAAATTGAACAACAACGTGAGTAACACAGTGCAAATGAAACTGCGGTTTTGGAACCCTAACACAATGAAATAGTGCGGTGCGGATTATGTCAAGACAAATCAACGTGCTCCCCCTAATGTTAACATCGCAGTTGGCGATAGATACTGCTCTTTCGATGGTGATGCTGACCGCATTGTCTTTTACTATGTTGCTGAGAATGGCTCTTTCAGACTTTTGGATGGTGATAAGATTGCTGGTCTTGCTGCTGCCTTCATTGCTGAGCTTGTTATAGAGGCTGGTATTGATTCCATCAAGGTCGGTGTTGTCCAAACCGCTTATGCTAATGGTAGCTCCACCAACTATCTTACTAAAACTCTAATGGTTCCTGTTTCCTGTGTTTCTACTGGCGTGAAGCATCTTCATCACGAAGCCGAGAAATTCGATGTCGGTGTGTACTTTGAAGCCAATGGCCATGGTACCGTTCTTTTCAGCCCTAATGCTCTCAACACCATCAAGACTGCTGAAGCGTAAGTCCATACGAACTTTTAATTGCCATATTTATCTAATCTCGAAGCTTGAACAGAAAAACTCCTGCTGAAAAGCTGGCTCTTACTCAATTAGTTGCTTTGACTGATCTTATCAACCAAACTGTTGGCGATGCAATCTCGGACATGCTTTTGGTAGAGGCTATTCTTACAAAGCGCCAATGGAGCTTCGAAGAATGGGATCAAGCTTATACTGACCTCCCTAATCGTCTTGTCAAGGTCGTTGTTTCTGACAGACATATCTTCAAGACCACCAATGCAGAACGTCAATTAGTCGAGCCTGTTGGTCTTCAAAGTGAAATTGATGCACTCGTTGCCAAGTACACCAGTGGTCGCTCTTTTGTGCGTGCTTCTGGCACTGAGGATGCTGTTCGTGTTTATGCCGAAGCCGCTACTCGTACTGAGACTGACGACCTTGCATACAAGGTTGCTCAACTTGTCTATGATCGTGCTGGCGGTGTTGGCGAACGTCCTGGAACAAGCTAATCTCATCATAAAGCTAGTCTCCACCCAAAAAAACTTTACCCCTTTTATCAGCATGTAATCAAAATAAATATTGTCATCAACTCTTATCTATTACGTAGTTTCATCTATCCATAAAAGCACAAATCATAGTTGCTTAAAATTTTGGTTTTAAACATAAAAAAAACTTGGCCGCCTGCATGCTACACCATCAAAAGAACCTGGTCGGGGGGGGGGGGAAGCGGAAGTTGTTTATACTCGCTTTTAAAAGGTCCAGGACAAGTAATCATGCTAATGACATTTTCAATGCAAAAGAGATGTGGTTCAAAAGACCACACTACAGCAGCCACTCTCATTACCATGATTTCATTTAAAATATATTTTTATTTGCTTTTTTTTTTCTTGGATAAAATGGATAGAAATCTACAAGCTATCAAACTGCTTTAGTTATTGTATAGACATTAAACGGAAAGGGGTTCGTTTATCGATTGAAAATTGACAGTTGATTTGGTGTTTGATTGATGTGAATGAAACGAGTTTACAGGAATACAAGATTGAAGAGATAAAATTCGAGAAATGCTTAATAAACGAGCTTTTCATCCTAGTAATTGAAAATTAATCTACGTTGATGTGCAAAGATACGAAACTATTGAAACTTACCAATTCCTTGGCTTGAGCGTAACACTCGTCATACAATTCCTTATAGTCTGCAGCGGCCTTGGTGTCCTTGTTCTTACCACCAAAGACGATCATAGTAACAGAGGTTGGACGCTTAGTGGAGCTAGCCTCACCCAGTTGTTCCTTGGAGGGAACAAAGACGTAGGGCACATTAGAATCTTCACAGAGAACAGGCATGTGAGAGATAACATCCAAAGGAGAAATGTCACCAGCAATAATAACAAGGCCTTTCTCACCCTTACGGAGAGCTTTGCCAACTTCCTTAACACCACGACGAACATGTTTAACTTTGCTTGCTACATAGGCAAAGAAAGAAAAAAAAAAAAACGGGGTCAGTCTCCAACCCGATGTCTGCTCATACGAAACCATTACCCTTTTTGATTGTCTTGTAAATCTTTTTGACAAGCTTCTTCTCAGCCAAGGGATGAGCAATAGGTGATTGGAAGCGAGGAGCTTCCTCTTCGTTGTCCGAGGTCTCCATCTTGGTGGGCTTGACCTTCTTTTCCTTCTTATGCTCCTTGGCCATTATGATATTTGTTTACAAAGTAAGAAAACCCTTCACAGAAGCTGGACAAAAGAAGAAGAAAAAAAAAAAAAAAAGTTTAAACAAGACCTTCGTGACCCGTTTTACACAAGCAACAAAGACTCATTTGGCAAAAAGCCACCAGTTTATTCACTAAAAGTTACCACAAATTGTCAACTCTCGCATCTGCTGCAAAACATCGTCCACTCGTCTGTCATTTTCATTTTCAGGAGGTATATAGTTTCTCATGCCTTCCAACTTTTCATAACCTGTTTGCGAGAATATGAGCTGTGATTTGACAAGAGCCTCAAATACTGGGTCCAAATAAGGAACTCGCAGGTCAACCACTTTGGGCAAGTCATTGATCAAAATGGTATTGATATTCTCATACATCTCCCGCGCCAAGTTGGCTTCTTGCTCTGCTCTTGGTAGACGTTGAGGATCCTCGACTGGCTTATCGATCAGCTTTCTAACTTTGGACCTTTGGGCGTCGTAATCCAGCAACTTTTTGTTTCGTCGCTTGACTGCTTCATTCACCTCGGGAAAGTAGGATATAAATCTTGCAAGAGGCTCCATAACTGCTTTTTGATAAGCAGGATCCTGATTTAGAGCATCAGTACACAAACACACCTTGAGGACGCATTGCATATTACCAAATTATCCTTTGCTTCTTTCTCCAAAGCTTCAATCGCCCGCTTGTACTCGGTCAAAGCGTTGTTGGTGAAGGCATTGTCACCATAGAGCTTTTCCATAACCTGGACTAGCCTTGTTTGCGAAGCAATAATTGCTGTAGCCATGCATGCGTTAGAATGACAAGCGATCTGTTTCAATCAGACATTACCTCTAGTAGAGTCAATGTACTCTTTTGCATGCTTGGATAATTTCTCGGATTTCTTTTCGAGTCTAAATTGCATTTACCTTTCTTGTTAAAAACACACACACACACACACACACACACACATTCAAGCGCTGTATTTTATTCCACTCACGATTTGAATCTTTCAAGCTCTTCATCAAACTCATTGTCTTGTGTTTTGTCTCCTCCTCCTGTTCTTTGTTTCAACTAGTGATGAAAAATGAACATTTACGCAGTAGTTAACTAGCTCTTTGTCTTCTTACAGTCGTTCCTGCTCTGTTGAGATTCTTCTTGATTCCTGAGCTATTTGAGAGAATGGTCAGGATCTATAGCAGTACTTGCAATGCATGTTTTATATTTACAGAAATGCCATTTGGTTATATTTAAATTGTTATATAAATAGTTTATTGTCAATGAAAAAGGAGCAAAAAGAAAAGGAAAAAGTGGCAATATATCGAATGGAGAGAGAAGCTAAGCTTTTGGTTGCTATGCTGCTTGACGTCATTCCCAGGTGTCCTTCTTGGCTCACTCATTGTACTACATTCAGTCGTAGCTACAGCGTTGTATTGTGGTTCAAAGACATGATGGTATAATTTTACTGCATCCAGACCAAGAAAGCATGCAGAAAAGCATCTATTCACAAACATCTCCTATCAGCAGCATCGTGAAGAGTGGTTGTTCTGGAGCTGAACTGCTTATCTCTCAGGAACACATCCCCAGAAGAATATCCGATTTCTGTTTATAGTAAAAGCGTATTGAAATCGAACCTTCACCACCTTTAAATTGCATAACTCACGAGCATTTGTATTTTAACCAGGAATATTCTTTTGGGAAAGACTATCGCTACTGAAATGTTGTTCAAAGTAATGGAAAAAAAGGCGGTCAATTAATACTACTTTGCTCAGTGAAGCTACATAATAGTAGCTTCTGAGATAATATTCTACAGCATCTTAGCTGCTAATTTATACCATAGTGGTTCCAAATTAACTATAGATTTCATATCTTGCTCCTCAGTTCAAAATGAGCACTCTCACCTGGCAAAGCAAGCATATAAAGTGGCAGGCTGTAAATTCAACCTCCGCAGTATATTGCCATTTCAACTTGGACACATCCATATAGTGCTATCAATATGAAACAAAGCGCATTACACGATGCTTGTGATAGGCACAAATTCTAGATGTGCTAATCCCAAGCCAGAGATTTCAAGCATACAAAGCAGTAAAGACAAGATGAAAAGTCTGCAAATGAAGCCTCTCTGATGAATCATATATCGATAAATTACGACCTTGGAGTTTATTGTTGGCACAAGTTGATATCACCAAAGACGTAAATTTGGATTAGTCAAAAGCGCCAATTGGCACTGGAAGCACTTTATGTATATACATGTATAAATAATTAACAAATGTAAAAAATACATCTACAAAATTCCCTATAATTTTATGAAAAATCAGTCAGCATACATGTGTTACAGCAGACTCATAAAAACACTTACTTGAGAGTAATACTGGAAAGTATCATATAGTCTTGTAAACACATTACAGCAGCTACTCATAATCAACTTGTCTACAAATTCTTCTGCCTGAGGCTCTGTCAGATGCAACTGAAACCGATCTCGCAATTGAAGCACAGTCAAATCCCCATTTTGAAAGCATGGCAATTTGGAGTCCTTACGCATCATTTCTGTCAACAACAAGATGTTTTCGCTATGCTTGCGAACTGAAAGAAACGCAGCCTTCATCAGCGCCTTGTATTCAGCAAATTTCTCTCCATGAACGCCGCCCAAGATGTCAATGTATTCCTGGGGTAATTTAAAAGGTGCCATTTCAAAGCCTACAGAGCCTGGAGAATTAGACAGCATGAAGCCGAAATCAATGTGGATCAAGTGGCCTGCTTCGTCGATCAATAGGTTGCCATTATGTCTGTCTTTGATTTGCAGTACATAGCAAGCAATGGAATAGCCCGCCAAGCTTCGCATAAAAGCGTCCTGCGCCTTTATAAATTCATCTGAATCCGAAGGTCCCCAAAGCTTTTATATTTTAATTAGCAATCAGAATTCCGTTCCTTGATCTCAACATGGAA
>MU619277.1:29198-55726 GCA_025201805.1 Parasitella parasitica
AAAAGCAAATTAGACGCAACTCTGCCTTACAAGTAAAAGTCCAAACTTACTATTTCACCCAAACATCCACACCAGTGTCTTCCCAAATCCTTTGCATTTCTCTAATCAACTGAATCGCAAATTGTTCTTGTCGAAGATCTGCGCCTTGTTTTACAATGACCGACATGAGCCTCCAGTTAGGTAAATGGCCGTAAGGAGAGGCTTGACGCAAACGAGCCTTCTTGGTCTCCCAGTCTTCAGACAATACAGCAGCGCTGGGATCCTCCTTGTTGACGACCCAAGCAATACGCTGCTCGTCTTCCAGCATATCTCCGCCGGCACCCTCACCCCCTCCTCCGCCTACGCCACTGCCAACACCTTCAGTCTTCATCTTGAGCATGCGCTGTTCTTCCAGGGCTATCATTTCCTTGATAATGCGTTGTCTTATCTGTTCCGTATTCTGTTTATAAGGAGCAGTTGTATTGGGAGGTTGCAGTTGAGCCAACATGACAGCGGCTGTACGCATGCGCTCTGCATAGTCGTCAGCGGATCTCGAGTTGCGTCTACTGCCATTGCTACAACTGTCATTGGTATTGAGCACTGTCGCTTTGACAGGCGCGCATGATCTCTTCTCATCTTGGAACCCGCTTAT
This sequence comes from Parasitella parasitica, assembly GCA_025201805.1. Lineage (NCBI taxonomy): Eukaryota > Fungi > Mucoromycota > Mucoromycetes > Mucorales > Mucoraceae > Parasitella > Parasitella parasitica. The sequence goes on from MU619277.1 coordinate 29,830, forward strand.
GAACGAACCGCTGCTGCTGCTGCTGCTGATGGTTGTTGCCGAGGATGAGGTGCTCATGATAGATTTACGGTGTGAATGTTTTCGTCGTGATGCGCGATACAATGCGGAATTGTAGCCATCGTTTTCAAAATTCATTTCATCATCCAAGACTTCAATCATCAGCAAGTAAGGAGCACGTTCAGCGGAATTGAGCACAACAGCATCAGAGGGGCTGATGCGGACGACGCGGTGGTGGTGAGGTTTCTCGGCGGTCGCAGGGCACCAAAGGGGTAAGCAGATCTCTGCTGGTAAATTATGATTGAGCAGCGTCAACTCTGCATGCAGTGCACTCATACGAGCTTCCTTAGGCACCATGACCAATCGAGTAGCAATGTCCACTAGTGCCAACACAAACTGCATCTCAGATCTAAAGTAGTTGCTACGCAACAGAGATTGGCGGCTTTTGCGTTTTTGTTGCTGCTGCAGTTGCTTGCGCTCTTTCTCTTGCTCTTGCTCTTTCTCTTTCTCTTTCTCTTGCTGCTTTTGTTGTTGTTCCTGATCTGAGTCTCGATCTTCCAAGGCAAGCGCAAGATCAGTTTCGACAGAGCATCTGGATATGTCTGGGGATAGTGGTGCGGTATTTGTTGGCACAGAGGATTGTCCTAGTGCCGTAAGGGCGGGGTCGAACACTGACAATGCTGTCGAGGTCGAAGATAGCCCTCTTTCCTCACTCAGCATTTTGCGGTTCAGTTTGTGATGTGCATTCTTGATATAACGGCCCACAGAAAACGCCTTGCCACGATGCAAATCCTCTAATGACGGCGAGCTTGTAAATGGGTTGAATTTCTTTTTTATGGTATTGTTAAAGTGGTGCGGTAAAGGCAGATCGGGTTGTGAGGCAGAGATGTAGCTCGAATGAGGTGATGGCGCTTTTGGCTGATCTTTGGTAACAGATGTGGCAGAAGCAGTAGCTTTTAATCCGGAGGAAGAGGAACCCTCGGTCGTATTTCTTCGTGTCAACGTAAACGGGATACCTTGTGTTCTGCTTTTGCGCCCCTGAGCAATTGCAATTCTACCTGCTGGTTTGGTCATTAAAGGCTGTCCTATTCCGAGCAGCATGGCACCCATACCCACGAGAGCAGGCAGAGCATGCTCCCGTACATTTTCCGTGTATTTTGATGGGTCAGAGTCTTGATCTTCGTCATCGTCGCTATTATCCTCAGAGAATACAATGGCCTGAGATCTATTTAGTAAGCGCTTGCATAGGTTGAATGAAGGGCTGGAGGGGTTTGTGGATAGATCCGAAAGGTAGGCTTGTAGGTACCACAGAGACTGTTGATCAAGTTAGAACATCTTGAGGCTTTGTAGTTATGTGGTTGTCTTACCATTAATGCTATGTGGGTTGACTTTTCACACATCTCGATCAGGAAGCATTCCAGCGCTACGGAATCTGAGGGCCTCGCTATCAGCAAATGGCTGCAGAGCGTTGTTTTAGTATGCAATAATAATTATAATAACAGTGGTTTCGTGGAAACACTTACATTAGCTGTGGTAAAAAGAACTCTATTTCTGATATGGGGAAGCCCTTCAGCTCATTACAAAGATAATGTTGAATTCCTACATTGTCAGAGTACCTGAACAAATATGACACTGCGATCCATGAGTTGAAGAATTCTGATGTGAAAAGCCGTAACAAGAGTGCGTTGGACATTGTTATTTGTGTTGCAAATGGGACAGCGAATGCGACGTGCACCAAGCGGTAAGGATAATAAAAGAGAGAGAGAGAAAGAGAGAGAGAAAGAGAAAGATTAATAAATGCGTCGCTAGTGCCTTTTAAATAGCATGCACTTTTTTTTTTGTTTTATTCTTGTTCGAGAAAAAAAGAATAAATACGACACTGCACAATGAAAAAGGAGTAAAAAGAAAAGAGCAATTAAATAGCTGATTTGTTTGAATAGTCGAAAATGCACTCTATACGGTACTTCAGGTTAAATCTCCCCCCTCTGCCGTGTACTACAAATAATCCATGTTTGGCGCGACAATAATAAAAAAAAAAAAAAAAGCGTGGGTTAATGGCACTTGCCACTTTTTCTCTGTGCTATTCGGTAAATTTTTTTCATGCCTGGCTCACCTGAAGAACAGCAAGCATCCGCAAAACGTAAAAGGCTATCATTGGCTTGTAACGTGTGCCGTCGTAAAAAGGTACGCTGTTTGTACAAATGCCTTGCTGAGTGATGGCTGATGGCCCTTTGCCACCAAAAAGATTAAATGTGACGGAGCAAAGCCTACCTGTGGCAAATGCGAGCGATTCAAGCAAGAGTGTACATATACTGACGTTGTAAGGAAAAGAGGGCCTCGGCAAGGACATATAGACTTACTAGAGCAAAGACTTCGAAAGATGGAAGAGTTGATCACTGCAGGCAGATCAGTGTTGGAAGCCTCGCCCTCGACAATACCAATTGTAGAAGAGCCGATACTACGGCAACCATCTCTGCTACAGACAGGGCCACCGTCTTCCAAGTACCACTTGCCACCAGCAGTGGCAGCGGAAGCTACACCGGCATGGAGACTACAGAAACCAACGCCTGTCGAAAAGCTTGAATGGCCACCCATGGATATAGTGCAGCATTTAGCAGATATCTATTTTTTGCATTTCGAGACGCTCTCTCCCATTGCGGACACAAAGGGATTCAAAGCAACCATCCAAAACAAGACATGCAATACTTTTTTGTTATATAGCATACTATCAGTGGCAGCGAGGTAAATGAGCCAAAGAGAGATTAAAAATTGCAGATACAATATTTACTTATAGAGTCCACGTACAATCACACACACACACACACACACACACACACACACACACGTATACATAGGTTTTCAAAGAGGCCGGACATTGCTCATCGAAATTTGTGGTTGGCAGGAGAGAAATTTGCGGAAATTGCTAGATCCATTCTGAATCAAGTCATCGAGAGTCCGTCGATGGAACATATCCAGGGTCTGTTGATTCTGAACTTGCACGAATATGGCTGTGCTCGTATTCCGCGGTGCTGGATGTATTCAGGCATTGCCATCCGGATGGTGGCGGAAATTGGACTCGAGAAGGAGCTCATGTACGAAGAGGCACCGGGCAACGTCCTGCCGATAGATCGATGGTTTTGGTACGAGAACCGCCGCAAACTGTACTGGGACACCTTTTTGCAGGACAAGCTGAGCAGTGCAACTACCGGGAAGCCGCAGATGATGGACCATCTGGACTGCAATGTGCTTTTGCCAATCTACAATAGTTCATTGGACCTAGGTTCCGCCGGAGAATTCTATCAGCAGAATCTGGGCGGGACAAAGTTGATAAGGTACAATGTGCATCGCGATCCTTTGGGGGCAGTTACCGGTATACAAATGACACCTGTTGATCTCGCTTCTTTGGAGGATAACCAAGCGCATCTTCTGTTCCAGCAAGTGGGGCTCGAATCACGTACCAATGAACTATTTGTGCTGCTTGGGAGAATTACTCGATTTGTCAACAGAGGATTCAAGGACCTGATATGCTTGGAGAACAACCAAGAGTTTGACCAACTGAACCGAGCGCTAGATGACTGGGAGAGGCGGCTCCCCCATCAGCTGCGAAATACACCCGCCAATCTGGAATACACGCGCCAGGCGCATTCATTTCACTCTGGGCAGTTTGTATTGGCACACATGATGCACAATGCATTGATTGTCTTATTAAATCGGCCTTCCTTGGTTTTGGCGGATATGCCGAGGCTGGGCCAAGTGACACAGACAATGCGAGATAAAGTGTGTCAAAGTAAAGAGAAATGTCTTGCTGCGGCGGATAATATTACTGTCATGTTGAAAGATTTGGTGCATCGCTTCGACATCATACCTCCCTCCACCATCTATTTCGCCTACACGACAGCTACCGTCATGGTAAACAATAGCTTCAGCGTTGATCCAGACGAGCGCAAAAAATGCGAAGACGCGCTGCAAGAGTTTTACAAGTTTTTCGAGGTAAAGAGGCTGCTGCATGCATGAATATCTCTTGTTAATTAATTGTTTGTTTGTTTGTTTTGTGTGTCTCTGTTTGTGTGCCGTCCACAGGGCATGAAAGTATACTGGGCCATGTCTGATAAAATGTACTTTCTTGTCAAGGATCTGTATGCCATCCACATGAAGGTGATTGATACTGTACAGAAGAAACAATTGGCCTCTGCAGGTGGATCCAGCGGTGGCGGTGTTGGTTCGCCTCCGAGCACTAGTGCGACTGCCTGGAATGCCACGATGCACGATATGATTACAAAAAGTCTTCCACTGACAGACACGACGTTGGCATCAGAGCCTTGGAACGAATATCCATTCCGCTATCCCTCATCGGGGCATCCCCTCCCGTTCCAATATGCTGGCAGCGATCTCTCTCTGAGGGGATTTTCTTCATTTGATCTGTGGCTACAGCAGCAGCAGCAAGATCAAAGACGCGCATGAAATTCAGAAATATCACATGATACCAGGTTTTGGCGTAAATCAATTTCTGTCCCTATTTAATTTGACATTTTTATTTTTCACTCTTTTTTTTTTCCTTCTTTCTTTTCGTGTTTTGTTGCGAGATTTTTATTACTGGGAATAAAAGAAGCTGCTTCCTTGATCCTCTTCCCCTCTTATTTTCTTTCTATCAATCAATACAAAAGACATACAAACCTAAAGTACCTTTTTATTCATTGATCTAAGGTTAATAGCAATAGTAGTAGTAATAAAGAAAAAAAAAAAGAAACCAGACATGTCTTTATTATTCTCCAAATTGCCACTGCCACCAGCGAAATTTGATAATAATAGCAATATCATTTGCAAACCGTGGCAGTTGCCGAATCTTTTTGAAAGAACACCTCGCCTCGATGATATAGCTTCAGGTAAAAACCCTTTTTTATTTTTATTTTTTATTTCTTTCCTTTCATTTCTCTCGATCGAAATGTCCTGGATTTGTATTGTTACTGGATTTAGTAACGCTTTTTTCCAAACACACACAAAAAAAAAAAAAAAAAAAAAAAAAAAAAAGATCATGCATGTAGACATATTGCCATTGAGCCAAAAAAAGACGCCATTCTTTCTGTACAGAGCCAACTGGATAAAGTAAGTTGTCCAACGAATAAAATGCGCAGCAATTCGAAAAAAACTAATGCGCTCTGCCTGGAGAATCACGGTGATATCAAGGCCATTCATCGCAATGTCGGCGTGAACAATGCAACCGTTGTTTCATTTTACGACATCTTGGACGCAAAGAGGTGCTTTGACGTCTTTAGCAAAAATCTGTCTCAACAGGCAAATATCTACTATGTCAAGTCATCGTCGGTCGACAGCAATGATAGCGAAAAGGTGTTTGTCGTGTTCAGTAGCATCAACAACCGTGTTGATTTGCTCAACTACGACTATATGGTTAGTAAAGTATACCTAGCAGAGGGTGCGAGCGAAAAGACTCACACTGCTGCGTTATAGAAACATGTATTACGATTTGGATCCATTTACTCCATCTCGGAAGCCCGCATCTCTCGTTCTTGCATTCTTTTAAACGTAGAATACCATGATGAACGACACAGCCGAGAATTAAAGGCCAGTTTGAACTGCTCATTTCTCGAGGTTAGTACGATTTAATGCCGTTTTCCTCGTGCTACATACTAACAATGCTGCACAACAGGGCGCACAGATCATGGTGTACAACGCTGTCTCCATTGAGGAGGTACCGTGTGCATATAACAGCAATACTGAAATCCGTGCCTTGTCCGGCGCCTATGCTAAAAAATCCATTGAGATTTCATCCCACCAAGCTGCTGTACAAAATATGATGGTTGACACCCCCTTACCTAGCCCCTTGGCCGAAACAAGCTCCTTCTTTTCTACTGACTCTTTTGTAACGACAAAATGCCAACATGTCCCAAGCTTACCACCGTCGCCAGTCGCATTGCAACCCATTGCTTCCAAGCCAATGACCGCTTTGGAAGCTTCGCCATCTTCCTCAAGCAACACTGCATCTGATACTTCTGCCGAGCCCATCACTCCCCCACCGCCTCCACAAAATGCCAAAGACGCTACCGACAAGACCCAAAAGAAGCAAAGAGGCTCATCTGCCAAGAAGGCTGCATCCAACTCTGTCGACCTTGACAAAATCCAAACAGGAACTGATAAGCGCACGACCTTTATGATTCGAAATATTCCCAACAAGTACACTCAGGTATGTATTATTGGGAGGAGGGTTAGGTTTTCTTTATGTCTGCTCAACACCTTGCAAAAAATGCATTAGCAAATGTTGATTGATTACGTCAATACCACGCACAAGAGCAAGTACGACTTTCTGTATTTGCGAATCGACTTCCAAAACAAGTGCAACGTTGGCTATGCTTTCATCAATTTTATAAACCCAAAGTTAGTGTTTCTCTTACATATGCATGGGACGTCTCAATACTGACAATTTGCCTCTTACACAGGGAAGCTATCAGCTTTTCGAATGAACGAGTAGGGAAAAAATGGCAAAGTGTTCTTCCAATTGGATATATTCAAGGATATATTATATGTTATAAAGTGTAAGGAATGCAAGAAAGAGCACATGAACTAATGCCCGTTTTTCCCTTTTCCTCTAGGAAGATGTTCAAGTCTGATAAAAAATGTGATTTATCTTATGCCAACATTCAAGGTAAAGAAGCGTTGATTAAGAAATTCCAAAATTCCCAAGTGTTGAGCGAGGATATTACCTATCAACCCAAATTGTTTTATTCGAACGGTTCGCGAGCAGGTCAAGAGCAACCATGGCCTAAAAGCTGTAATGCGATAAAGGGACACTCGAAATAAAGCTTGGGAATACATGAAATTACTACGAAAATTATGAAATTAAAGACAATAAAGAGATTCCATCCCAAATAGTCGACTTTGACCAAAAAAAAAAAAAAAAAAAAAAATTGCTCACAAGTCGTTTTCCAAGCTTTTCTGGCTGTTATTGTTTCTAGCTACAGTTTGTTTCTGTATTGTTGCACACTTGAGCCTCGTTTCTTTGTGTGAAGTCTTGGATCGCTTGGGGAGTTTCATCTATAAAATGCATTTATCTGAAAGCTTTGGGTGATCAAAATGAACAACTTTAAAATAGACAAAAGCCTCAGACATAGCCTCATTGATAGCTGGGAAAATGTATCAACTGGTGCTCAGGCAACAAGAAAGCATTTGAAATATAGTTGGACATCATGTAAGTGCATAAAACGTGATGAAATATCGGGTTCACTTCTGTATAACCTTATCTGTTGTGCGTGTGTCATTTTTTTTTTATTTGTTTTTACCAAATGCTGTACAAACGTTTCAAATGACTTTTTTTAGTGATAAAGAAACCGCATCATTATTTCGTAGCAGAAATGATCTGCGTCCATCTAATTTATTCAAATACAATTTGAAAATTGGCGCCATTGAGTATAATGAGGCACACTGAAATGAGTATTATAGACAATTCATGCAATATATACAGACTTGAAAATGATGAAAAATTAATCATATGATAATATTTGCTTGTAATATAGCCGCCATTGTTTTTCAAAATAATCAAAAATTTCCATGTACGTAAGATATTTAATTATAGTATTTATGATCAATAATCTATTAATTCACATATGCACATTAAAATGAAAATATAGTTACATGTTTGCATAATCATCACAAAGAAACCTGTCTCTCGGACGGGTGCACCAGAATCAAGTTTTTTATATACTTTACCAATTAGTAATAGCATCGAGGTTTCATTCACTATTTGAGCATTATCATGCGGCTCTCCCAGAAATATGTCAGAAATGGGCAGATTATATCTTGACGGTGATCAACCTTTAATATTTATAGTGTTTATTAAAAAGTTTGTGTATCAGTCTTATTTGGGGGATGATTACACAAGTGATAAAAAATCATTCAATAATAAACCCTCCCCTCCTCCCCCCCAAAAAAAAAAGTGTTGATGAAACTTTTTTGGCAGAATGTTGAAAGAACGGGGGTTCGCCTGAATTTGTTATATAATTGCCAAGTTAGCTACAAAATGTCCCTCTTTTCTTTTTGTTTTATTACAAAACTATCAAATGCAATTTTGGCAATCATCATCAGCTGAATCAAATCAAAAAAACGCCACAACACCATCCACGATCGGTGATCGCCGAAGCTCACTTGCCATTTCTGCGTTATTAAATGACGTTTCTGTTGATCCAGTGCACCATCCTCTAGCGCTAGATATTAGCAGCAATCTGCCATGGCACGGCAACATGAAATCCAAGCTGCCTCCTTACCACACAGATTACTCGCCAATTTCAAGTGGTGCATCATCACCAAATAGCTCATTAGACAGCTTCGGCAGACAATCTTCAATTACAGGACCACTACTACCACCACCACCACCACCACCAGATCTTTGGAGTCATTCCAGAACTGGTATGCATCAAACAAACAATGGTATCATTGTATCGTCGTTAGCCAAAGCTAAAAGAAAGCGAATTCTACCCCATCAATACGAGAGATTAACGAGCACATTTGAAATAACGGATACCCCAAGCTCAGAAATCAGAAGCAGATTAGCTGAGGAATTGGATATGACTAAAAGAGAGGTTCAGGTATGTGAATTGCCAAATTAATTGTATGCACGTATGTATGCATTAATACATATGAAAAGGTATGGTTTCAAAATAGACGTGCCAAAGTAAGTAGGAGCAGAGCAAACTCATTGTCGGCTGTATCAAAGCAAAAACAACAACTTCCCCCAAGACACCACAGCTTAACTCTATCCTCCAGCTCCTCTTTGCTCGACGAGGTTCCGCGCAGACGTGCCTCCGAGTACTCATATCCATACTCAAAGCATATTATGGCGCAAAATCATAAACCCTAGCTCAAACTCTATTAATAACACTAATCAGCATGTTTCGACTAATGGTCTTCCAAGCACCGCATCGCTCTCCTCAATCACCTGCTTTTTAATTCAGCAATTGATACATTGGCTTCAGCTGCTGAAATGATGCAATCATAAATCTATCTATTTCATATGTGTGTAAAGTAATCTTTTTTTTTTTTTTTTGCTAATAAATGCCAAAAGGGACAATTTATACAATCCGAAAATATTGAACATGATTAAAATTACTGCTTTAGGTAATCAATATACAGACTATTCCGACTTTTAGTCGGAAATGTTTCCAGCTGCAGCTTACTGGAGATTTACAATGAACACTTGAAGAATTATAGAATATAAAAGAACAATCTCATTGGCAACGATTTGATTTCAATATATCATGTGCAACGAAAGCTACTCCAGTATTCAGCAAATCCTGTCTATTTCATGCGGTTTATTGTTTATTTTTATCATACTAGTGATAAAACAGACCAAGTAATCCTATTATTAAACATTGAGCATAGCTCCTCGGCAAAAGTTTTATCATGACCTATGATTTTACACTTCTTCTTTATGAATAATGATAATAAAGGTTGCTCATTTTGAGATAATCTTGCTAATTCCAATGAATATCTGCTGATGCTCAAGTTTTGACCTGCACCTTTTATCATAATGGTGCTTCCATTATGGTTACTCAACGCAATCCCATACCGTCACAGAACGTGATGTCACTTGAGCTTTGAGGAGAGAGCTATGCCTACGTGGCTCTCATGGATTCTCTTGATTAGTTTTCGTTCTTCTCACAATATTTTGACTATTTCTTTACATCACAAGCGTCGAAAGCAGCGAGTATGGCAGGAGAAAATTACATTGGTTCAAAGATTTCGGTAAGTATTAGAGAAGAGGCGAAACTTTTTCAAGCTTGTAAAGCCGTGAAACTAAAACCACGGTGCGCTTAGTTGATCAGTTTGAGCGATATTCGTTATGTGGGTATCCTCCACAGTATCAATGCTCAGGATTCAACTGTTGGTTTAAAACAAGGTAAGTCCCCAGCCACGATTCACAAGAGGATTTGTGGATTGATTGATGGCGCTTCCTAGTTCGTTCATTTGGCACTGAGGGTCGTCGCGGCAAACCTGACGAGGAAATTCTCGCTTCTGACAACGTCTTTGATTACGTTGTCTTTCGTGGATCTGATATCAAGGACCTGCAAGTGTTTGAAGCACCACCAAAGCCCACGCCACCACCACCCCAACCTACGATACCTCAAGATCCTGCTATTATGGTGAGTAAAATTTATGGATAGCTGGTAATTGTAAGATATTTATCTTTTATAAAGAGCATGAGTGGCTACCCCCCTATGAACCCTTACATGAATAACAACATGTACATGCAACCTCCTCCTCCTCCTCAACAGGCTCCCCCTCAACCGCCCCAGCAGCCTCAGCAGCCTCAAAAGTCTCAACCGCCCCAGCAGCCTCAGCCTCAGCCTCAACCTCTCCAACCGCAAGTTCAGCAGCAACGACAACAGCAACCACCGCAACAACGTCCTTCCAATGGTCAAACCTACTGGCAGCCTTCCTATGCCTCTGAGTCCAAAGTAGATCAATCACAATCAGAAAAGAATACGCTAGATGAATTGAAGGCTGAGCTTGAGGAAAATAACGCGTTGCAACCCACCATCAACGAGGCTGCCATTGAACAGCTGGCAAAGAAAGTAAGTGAATTGAACACTGGTGATGATGCTGCTGCTGGTAGTAAACAAGCTTCCGAGGTACCACCATCTCGCCGTCGTCATGATAATAATAACAGCAACAGCAACAGCAACAATTATCGTAATAGAAATAATCGCTACAACAGCAACAACAACGCCAATTTTGGTGATCGCCAATACAATGGCAACAACAAGAACAAGGCTGAATTCACTATTCCCAATTCCGAATTTGATTTCGAGGCTTCCAATGCCAAGTTTGATAAGAGTGAAGTTGTCAAGAAAAACGGAGAAGCAAATGATGAGGAGTCAGAAGAAGTCGAAATCCCTCAATCCGATGAATTCTATGACAAGACATCCAGCTTCTTTGATAATATCTCCTGCGAATCCAAGGAACGCAACGAGCAATCCCAACGAAAGTAAGTCGTCTAATTTGTTGTTGTTTTTTTTGCCAGCTTATTTTTGCAACAATGATTAATCGCTCATTTTTCTCTAGTGAACCTCGCCGTAGTCATTTCCAGGAAGAACGCAAGTTGAATGTCGAGACCTTTGGTCAGACCACTGTAGATCAATCGAGATACCGCAATAATTATAGAGGACGTGGTGGCTACCGTGGCGGACGTGGTAGTAATAACAACTACTATCGTAATAATAACCGTAACAACGGCACTTTTAACAGCAACAGCAACAGCAACAGCAACAGTAATAACAGTAATAACAACAGACAAATTCATAAGGCCCAAGATCAACAAGGTTCCTTATAAATTATCATAGTACAGTTAATACAAATCTTTTTCATTCTCCCCACGGGTTCTTTCGCGATTTTGTAAAAACATAAATAAACGCAATACATATTCATTCATATCCGCGTAAATTCCCATGTATCATACTAGGAGATCCATGACCTTTCAAGACTTTTGTAGACTTCAAAGCAAATATTACCAGACTGGGTGGATATATACTGGTAGCAAGTAATTCGTGTAACATGTAAAAGCATAATGGCAGCAACTTTTTTCTTTTAAAAATAAAAGAACCATGGCAAGAATTCTTATATGTCTGACAACACAAATGATAGTGAGTATTTGTAGTCAATGCTGTCATTTCCTGTAAATTGATCAATGACACACCAATTTATAATGGCTAAAAGTTAGAATGCATCCCATTAATCTAGACATGTATGGGGGTATATATATGAAACCACGGTCTTCTCTTTCAATCTTTTCTTTATCATATTTTTTTGATGAAATTCATTGAACTTTCTCTACGGCTTTCGATCTGCGTTTCTGTAGGTTGCTCCTTGTTTGCGTATTATTACAGAAAGTTAGGCAGTGGGCCTGTTTCTGTGGAATACTACAAAAAACACAGATCTCTTGCTTTACCTTACGGCTTATGCAAGTATATACAATATGACATTAGAGGATTCTATTTAATGCTTCCACCAATGTTTAGTCGCTACGGATTGTACATTCTCAAACCATAAAGCACAATCTGCGGATGGCTCTTTGCTAATCATCAACGATACGAACAAATACGTCAAATCAGTTTTTTACAATCATCATCAAGTCGACTGTAAGCTTTTATGCGTAAAAGGTACCAATGCAGCACTTAATCAATTTTGTGAATGTACAGTGAATCATTGCAGTATTCTACCACAAATTAGCTACGCACTTTCCGAAGCAGACTATAGCCATGGCAATATGAATATTACAAGCCCTCTCATCAAGTTTGTCTCATTACAGGAGCACATTACCCAGCAGATATCAAATGCAGATACCCTCCATCAGCTTTATCATCTTAAAAGATTACTTGACGTGTGCGTCGGGTTATATACTTTTGATGTACTTGTTGGCTCATTTGCAGCATTTTTGGCCCTACATGAAGGAAACTATTTGTTTGCAGCAGTTGCTGTATTGCTTCGTCTTGGAAGGTTTAGATTGACTCGTCAATTGGTGGACACAGAATCAAACACTGGCAGCAATGACAACAGACATGAGGATGGCGATAACAACAAAGGAGAAGATGCTAGATCAGCACCTCCTGTCATTGAGGAGCGTATGGGCCGAAATCGTGGTGCTAATAATCAAGGTGAAGCAAGCGAAAGTACTGGAGATCAAAATGAATACCTTAATGAGGTTCGTAACGATGGTAAGGCTACTGGCAAAAGTAAGCATTTAACTGGTGGTTGGCGTCCTCTCATCAATGGTGACTACGTAGATGGGGAAAATGCTGCTCATAACAAACGAGAAACAGGCCCAAGTACTCAAGAACATCCAGATGGCGGTGCAGCCGCTTTTATCAATAATCATACTACTTTTGGAATTATAGGCCAAATCAATAGAAACGACGGTAAATGTCTTACTGATGCTGGTAATGATGATGTTGGCGGCAATGCCATTCCATCGCATGAGCGGCTGTCTCGATTTGATGCTAATGAAACTGATAATATGGGCTCTCATATAAGCGACGATTATAGCTGCCAAAGCAGCCCTGGAAATGCCGGCGAAAAGAGCAATGTGGCTTTTAGTACAGAAAACTGCTGCAACAAAAGCAGTATTGCAACTAACGATACTGAGAACGAAAGTAACCCAAGATGTGATGATAAAGGCAGCAATTCCGATGACACAACCCAAGTCATTCATCCCTTAAAAACTCGAGACAAGGAAGCAATTAAACAGCAGGTGAGAAAAGTTGACTGCAAAGATAGACACGCTGCAGACGAGGGAAGCAAATATACTGAACAATCAGGAACCCCGTTCAAAAAACCTAAAAATAAAAGAAATTGTAAAAGAAGCAAAGGTAAGAAAGACAAGGAAGGAGACAATCAAGGCAATGACAGTAATAAAAATGCAGAAAAATACTACGAATACTTGCAACACAAAAGCAAAAAGGCAAATAAAGAAAACACTAGTTCTAGAAACAGTGTAGATGGCGAATCTGATCTCGATACTGAGGAAAGCAACGTGGGCTCTCAAAACAACAGGAAGACATTTCCTACATTCAAATTCTCATCACTGAGTGAATCTCCTGGGAAAGCCTTGCATTCGCTTGGTATTCTTTCTAGAACTACAATTGTTACAAGTACGTTAGGCACCTATATTTCAACCGCTGGTATAATGAGCGCCACCTCTTTTGCATCTCAGTCTGGTGGAGATCAGGATATAAGTTGCAGAATGTCCCGTTTATTGGGCCCAGTGGCATCTTTAAGTAGCAACAAAAATGCATGCTCCTCAAGCGGCAGCCAACCTACATAGGTCAATGAGTCTCCAATCGTCAAGCCGTTATCTTAAATTAATGCTTCCTCAAATACCTGAGCGTGTTAGGATAGCATCTGCAGTTGGCTTACTGCCCATCGCATCATCACCAGAAGAGAGCTCTCCCCTAACTCGACGCATAAATTACTTGTAATCCAAAGGATAGCACTTTTCGTGTGGATTTTTACTACAAATTTCAAATAAAGAATGTATCTGGTTTCCACTTGGTTATCCCGTTAATGAGTGAGCATAATATACAAATCAAGCCTTCTTATTTCATAGCTCAAGCATTCTTTAATGTGATCTAGCGACTCGATTATGCAGAAATTTATCAAGCAAATCAAAAGTCATGAACTTTTGGGCACTGCAATGTTAGTTGGCTCACTGATAGCCTCACTCTTTTCCACCTTATTCCTTTTTCTTCTTTTTATTGTTGTGTTATACACATTACTACAATGAACAGCGGCACAGCTCAAATGATCTCACGCAATGAAGCTTTATGCTATATCTATATGCTCGATTTCACGCCAAGTAATGTTAGAGTATGTAGAGAGGCTTTGGAGGCAGCCAAAGTAAGTGTCTGTTTCATAAGTGATCCTCGCTTCCCAATTCTGCTTCCCAACAAAACTCACCAAAAAGCAATTGAAGTCGGTTTGGTCAAACCATACCCTGAAAACATTTTTAGATGTTGATATTTCTTCCAATATTATCAGTACAACCACAAAAAATGTCAACTATACACGCAAAAAAAAAAAAAAAAGGAATTGCCAATTACCTAAATGTCTCCACACAAACTTTCGGCTGCCTAATTGAATCACTGCCAAATAAAAGCTTGCTTTCTATACTGTTAATTTATCATATAGCTTTACTTCAAGTGGGAGGTGGCTTCTTGCTGGCTTGTTTGTAAAGTTACTAGAAAGCACTTTTACACATGTAATTTGCAGTCTGATGCTAGTTAATAGACGTGAAAAATGCTCGGGCCTGCTGCATGTACCTGTCTTTCATAATGGCTAAACAAATCCAATAATTCCAAACATAATTCCTGATTTTTACTTGTTTTTAACTTTGCACCACATTGCTACGGCCAAGAAGAAGAGGCTGGCCGCAGTGGGAAGTATGAATCCATATTATTATAGCCAGCAACTTGACAATCATTCTATTTTGGACTCTTGGAGGCTATTTTTAGCGAATCATCTGGAAACCGCCTATAAAACACCCAAAAGGGATTATCTTTGCAAATTAACACTTCTATTGTCCTATCAATTTCTATATGATCCATGATCAGCGCAAATTACACAAATAAGCTCAAATCTTGGTGATTCAGTATTAGCCGCTTACTACTCACAGCTCGAAATTGATGAAAAGTAGTAAGCAAATTCAGGGTCGAAACCCTTTCTTTTTCTGCTTTTGATTATTTCGATCACCTCCAGACACATATGCTTTATGGATTTGCATGCTGGACATTTTTATGCAAGTTTATTATTCTTTGCATATATTAGAGTTTCTGTCAGTTGATGATGATGTTATATTATCATTAAAGTTCACGTGGCCGAGGAATGAATATTCTTTAGCCCGTTTTGTCGACGATTTCATTGATGGGCAGGCTCAGAGCTTGCGTTTACTAAAGCAGACATTTTTCTTTCTTCCAGTCGTCATGATATTGGCGAAAAAAAAAAGACTCCAGCACAATGAATATAGATGCGACAGTCCGTTGGCCATTATACACGATAATACATGATATCAGAAGAAGACAGCGTCAAGGAGATGTGGTTTATAAATAGGATCCGTTCGGCACAGGCATTGTAATTGACAAGAGCGGCGGACACATGTACGAAAAAAAAAAAAAAAAAAAGGCTGCTGCTGCTTCTATTTTATTTGTGCATGCACATTATATAAATACTAATACCATAATTGTTTCAAGTTTAGGAAGAGGTACATGAACATGCATAAACACACATATGTGTAGACTGAACAGTGCACCGCTTACTAACCAAATGAAAATGGCACATCAGCCTAGCAAGGGTGTCAATTTTCATTATTCATGCAAAAAGTCCGGTATGTCTCAATACAGCTAAAATGTGCTGTGTGGTGTGATTGACGGTCGTCGTAGGTGTGTTGTTGTTGTTGTTTGTGTGTTACATACTACGGCTTTTACCCCTTAGTTTTTAATGTCACGTTTTGATATTTAGGTTGATTATTGCAAGCAAAGAAACCTGGATCGTTTCCTTTTTCCCTTTTTCTTTCTTTATTCCACCTTCCACTGTTAGTATTACAAAATGGCGCCCCCAGAGTCCATGACAGCTACAAACCCTCATCAGCGTGCCTACTCTGTAATGGCAGTGCCAAGCGAATTGGACCAGCATCGACACAGTAAGCACCGACACCACACAGCAAGCGCCAAGAACGATTCAATATGGTACCAGGAGGTGTACAAAAAGTACGGCTACGATCCCAAGCTCAAGAGCCCATCGTACTTTGGCCCATATTTGCTGCTGCAGACGCTTGGAGAGGGTGAGTTTGCTAAAGTCAAGGCCGGAGTTCATGTGCAAACAAATCAAGAGGTAAATACCATTACACAAGGCACCGTATACATGTACCACACAGAAATACCTAAACCCCTTGAACTGGTTCCTGTAGGTAGCCATCAAACTAATGAGAAAAGACCACATCAAAATGGCATCATTGGAAACCAAGCTTGAAAGAGAAATATCAGTCTTACAGGTGAGTGTGTCTAGCTGCTGCGCATGTGCAACAAAACGCTGACTAGCAACATGCAGAGCGTCGACCATCCTTACATTGTTAAATTGTTTGAAGTATTAACAATTAAGAATTACATTGGAATTGTATTACAACGTGCAGCAGGTAATACAAAAAAAATTTAAAAAAAAATAAAAAAAAAATAGCATGATTTATTCACTCAAGTTTGGCACTGTTGCATTAGGCGGCGAATTATTCGACTACATTTTAAAGCATCATTTCTTGCAGGAGACTGAAGCCAAGAGATTGTTTGCACAGTTGATAAGTGGGGTTGACTATATGCACCAAAAGCACATTGTACACCGAGATCTCAAATTGGAAAACCTGCTGCTGAGCAAGGACCGCGACATAATAATTACAGATTTTGGATTTGCAAATCGATTTCAGGTAGCCGAGCAAGATTTGATGGCGACGTCGTGTGGATCTCCCTGTTACGCAGCGCCTGAATTGGTGATCAACGACGAGAGTCAGTATGTAGGTACAGCTGTTGATATTTGGTCATGTGGCGTGATTTTGTTTGCCATGCTGTGCGGCTACCTGCCCTTTGACGATGATCCAACGAATCCTCAGGGCGCCAATATTAATGTGTTGTACAAATATATTGTCAGTACGCGACTTGAAATACCAAACTCGATGAGCATAGACGCAACTCATCTACTTCGACGTATGCTTGTGCCAGACCCAGCAAAGAGGTGCACAATGGACGAAATAAAAAGACATCCGTGGTTGACTGAGCACCAGCACTTGTTTTCTTTGCAAGATCACATGACCTCGGATTCTCGGCTGCCAACACCCGCTGTTCAAGACGATAGCACTACTATTCTACCTTTGAGTGAACCGGAACCGGAATCTCGGAAAGTGGCAGAAACCCAAACTGCTCAGAAATCATCATCATCGTCATCACCACCACCAACCCCTAAATCGTCCAATTCATCCACATCAACAGCATCCACATCCTCATCATCTGTCATCAATACAACCACAACTGCTAATACTACACAGCCATCATTACCCGCTGCTTCCACTACCGCCACCACCACCACAGCCACTTCATTTCTCCAAGCTAAATTCATTTCCACATTACAACAACAACAGCATCAACAACAACAACAACAAAAACAACAACAACAACAACAACAACAACAACAACAACAACAACAACAACAACAACAGCAACAGCAACAGCAACAACAGCAACAGCAACAACAGCAACAACAGCAACAACAGCGGCAGCAACAACAGCAACGACAATCACTACAACAACAAATACAGCAACAACAACCACAGCAACAACAACCACTACCATCACCACCATCATCCAGAAAATCTTATCAGCAACCCATCTTTGTTAACGACAAGATACCCAATAGATCTGTTAGCGTTCAACCACAACTCCAGCAAAAATACAGCAAGAGAGATAGAACAACAAGCGAATGTCACGGCCAGAAAAAACACCACTCACTCCAGGTCCTGCCATCTGTCTCTGAGCAGCCTACTATCCACGACGACATATCGTTTAGCGATAGGGCCAAACTAAAGGGCCAGAAATTCATGGAATGGTTTACGAAGCGTAGTAAATCACAAAGTATGTATATATATATATGCATAAAATACATAAACTCGCAAAACTCTAATCACCATTCATCTGTAAAATCACATCATTTAGGTACCAAATTTCCTTCACTGTCAGCAGCCAGTCAGAACAAGGTGCCTGAAAAGCAGCCTCAGCGACCTATCAGTGCCTTGCCCAATCCAATCAGAGCCATGCCGATTGGTAAGCCATTTGGGTCCTATGCAGCAGACTTTAATGACTCAAAGCTGAGGTTACACCGAGGAGCAGTAGATCAAGATGCGCTCACATCCAAAGCGCCCAATGAAGTGTTGCTCAAGGTGAAAGAATGTCTAACGATAATGGGAATCGATATGAAAAAATGCCATGATTTCAAGATCAAATGCGTTAGACCTGCCCGTCGTCGACCTGAAAAAGTAGCAGCATCAGTGCCAGCTACCACTACTGCTACGGCTGCTGGAGGAGCAGGAGCAGCCACTGGTGCTGGCACACGCACAAGAAAGAACACCACCACTATCCCATTCAAATTATTCTTCAACAGCAGCAGTAATAGCAACAACCACAATATCCCTAAAACAACAGCGACCACATCAACCACCAACATCATTTACGGTGAGCAAGGCATTGATAATGGAGAGCAAGTCCAGTTCAACGTCGAACTGTCCAAGATTGAAAACTTGCCTGGCTTATACGTCGTGGACATCAAGCGAACTCGAGGCAACATTTGGGCATTCAAGTTTCTGTATCATACGCTGCTCGAGCTGCTTGATCTCAGCGGCCAAGGGGGTCTTGGATACATGGCACATCGACGTATCTCGAGCGAAAAGATGCACGACACAGTCAAGGATCGCAAAAGCTACATGACGACCAGCAGCAGTAGCAGCGGCAGCAGCAGCGTCTACTCTTCTGTCCACAAAAGCTAGTGGCGGTATATAGTGTAAAGAGATACAACAGATATACCCTTCTGATTTCATCCAATAGTAAGCCCTCCCCACATTACATTTGATGAGATTTCCAATGTCTATAAAAATAAAAACGGAGATATAACGAACCAATGACAAGGAGGAGAAATTGTGTGCTAGAAGACGCAATGTTCGCAAAGAAGGCAAAATCCATACAAATCCATCAATTATATACCACTGAACCGGGGGTGGGATCAGTATTTAAGTAAATAAAAAAGAAAAAGGGAATTTGCTTTTTTTTTTTTGACTGATTATATTACCGTATCCTATTCTTTTTTTTTTTTTTTTTTTTGTGCGTGTGTGTTGTACATATATCTTCCCCCTTCTCTATCTCAAACATGCAACATAAAACCCAACTTTTGAATGGAGAAGCAGCTTCCATCCAGGCGTCTCAATTACTGAGCCAGCATATCTACACCTACAAAACCATCGAGTCCGGCAGCAGCAGCAGCAGCAGCAGCAGCAGCAACAGTATTAGCATTTGGGGCAAATCAGCCGCCCACACCGTGTACACGCAGCAGGACATCACTAGCCGTCTGCAGCATGGCGTTCACTCTGCAGCACTCGTCTCTTCTGATTCATTGATTTCGGCCATTCCCCAGCTATACAAGCTGGCGGCGGAAAAATCAGGTGTTGTGCTCCATGTCTCTGCAAAGCACGGCGACTCTTTGAGCTTTGCTGATTTCTCCAATGTCATGGCTGTGCGTCAGAGCGGGTTGACGCTCCTCAGCTCATCCACTGTCCAGGAAGCGCATGATTTGGCCGTCATTGCCCACGTCGTCGCCATCAAGACAAATACGCCGGTTTTGCATTTTTTCGACTCCAAGCGTATTGCGGACGAATACACATCCGTCGACCTGGTTACCATTGACATTTTGAATCAATTGATCTCTGCCGAGGATATCGACAATTACCAGCAGCAGCAGCAGCAGCAGCAACAACAGCAGCAATCAGCCTATCTTCAGTACAAGCAACAAAAAGACGACGGAAAGGATGTGGATGTGTATGCTGTGGTCCAAGAAGCTATGACACAATTTGCCGGCTTGACTGGCCGCCATTACGCACCACTCGAGTTTATTGGCCATCCTGAAGCTGAAAATGTGATTATCGCTATGGGTGCCGGCGCCACAGTTGTCGAAAAGACTGTAAATGCCCTCGGTAAAGATGCCAAATTGGGCCTCTTGAAAGTTAGATTATACAGGCCTTGGTCAGACACTGATTTTTTGGCCGCTTTACCAAGTGCCACCATCAAGCGTGTCGCTGTGTTGGAGCCCTCTCATGACTACACTTGTACCTGGAATCCTCTCTTTCTGGACGTCGCTGCTGCTTACCAAACTGCCCAAGACGATGATGTAGAGATCGTTAGTGGTCAGTATGGCGTCAAGGACCAAGATTTCTCACCTGCCCAAGTAGAGGCCGTCTTTAGCGAGTTGAGCAAGGCGGATTTTCAACGCAAATTCGAGGTTGCTTCTTTGAAGGCCACTGGACAAGTGAAGGCCGTCTCTGAGGAGACCGAACAATTCTTGATTGTGGGCGACGAAACTTTAGCATTAAACTACGCTCAAGCTGCTATCTCTGCTGGCAAATTTGCCCAGGTTTACACGGTCGACCAAGTCTCACACATCCGTGTTTCTGCTGCGGCAGGCTCTATTTTGCCTTCGCTTGTTTCTGAGGCCAAGGCTGTTGTGCTTCAGAACGCTTCCATTGATGCTGCAGATGCTGTCAAGGCTCTTGTCAAGGGCGGTGTTGTTGCAGTCCACGGCGCTGTTGTTTCTGAGGGTCTGGATGCTGCTTTGACTGAGGCCACCAGACGCGCTATTGGCGTCGCTCACGCCAAGGTTGTTCAGTTGACCAATGCTCAAGACCTTGTCTCTTCTGGTCTTGCCAGTGTCTTGTCCAAGGCTGAAACTGTCACCACTCCTTCTGGTTGGGATCAATTGACCAACTCTTCTGCCACTGCCACTGCCACTGCCACTGCTACTGCTGATAAGGCTCTTGCTGTCGAGACTCCTTACTTGAAGATGCTCGACCAAGTCTTCCAAGACCGTCTCGAAATTGCCAATGCTGTCAACAGTGCCTCTATTTGGTCTCGTGATGAACAAAACCAAGCTGCCTCTGCTCCTGAATTTGGTTATGGCAAGATCCTCAACAAGATCCAGCAGCGTGCCCGTTTCATCGATGCCGTCGAGATTCTGGTCAAGGAAAACAAGGTTTCTGAAGAAGCATACAAGACCTTGTCTCAATGGCTCTTGGTCGTCAAGTCCTCCAAGTCTGATGCCAAGGCTATCAACAGGGCTGCTGAAGCTGTCGTCTCTGCCATTGCCAATGTCTCTGCTGCTGAATACGTGTCTCAGAACAAGGATCTCCTGTTCCAAAAGTCCAACTGGTTGATTGGCTCTGATACTTGGGCCTATGACCTCGGTCAGTCAGGCGTGCACCATGTCATTGCTCAAGGCGAAAATGTCAATATGCTGATTGTTGATACCCTGCCTTATTCTAGTGAGTTGGCTCGTGAGCAGCGCAAGAAGGACATTGGCCTCTACGCCATGAACTTTGGCAGTGCGTATGTTGCCTCAGTTGCTGTCTACTCTAGTTACACGGGTGTCTTGCATGCTCTGATGGAGGCTGATGCTTACCAAGGTCCCTCGATTGTGCTGGCCTACCTGCCTCAGGAACCTGTCGCTACTGGCAGCGATGCTCCTAACCCTGTCTTCACTATGAAGGAAACCAAAGTCTCTGTTGACAACGGCGCATGGCCTCTGTATCGCTGGAACCCTACCTTGGATGTCCAAGGCAAGGAGGCTTTCTCTCTGGATTCTCAACGCATCAAGAAGGATCTCGAAAAGTTCTTGGAGCGTGAAAACCACTTTTCTCAGATTGTTGCCCAGCATCCTGATATCTCTCAACTGCTTGTTAGCTCATTAGAGAATGTAAGTATTTCAACTGTCGAGAGATTTTATATAGTGACATGTGGGCTAACCTATTTCTATTTAGGATGTTGAAAAGAGACACAGTGAATTGAAGCGCAAGGCTCGTGAAGATTTTGCCAAATTGTTGTCTGGTATGGGTGCTGCGAACGGACCTCCTCTCACTGTTCTTTTCGGTTCTGATAACGGCAATGCTGAGGGTGTCGCCAAGAAGATTGCCAACCGTGCCAAGTCTAGAGGGCTTCAGGTCAAGTTGATGGCTATGGATGACTATGAAGATGTTCAAGAGCTCGCCAATGAAAGCAACGTTGTTTTCATCATCTCTACTGCTGGCCAAGGTGAATTACCCTCCAACGGTCGCGAGCTGTGGAAGGCTTTGAATGGCTTGATTGTGGGTGATGCTGATTTCAGTCAATTGAACTTTGCCGTCTTTGGTATGGGTGATAGCCACTACTGGCCCCGCCCAGAAGATGCCATGTTCTACAACCGTCCTGGCAAGCTCATTGATGCCAAGCTTGAGACTTTGGGCGCCAATCGCCTCGTCGAAATTGGTTTGGGTGATGATCAAGACGCTGATGGCTTTGAAACTGCTTTGGCTGCCTGGCAACCCGAGTTTTGGAAGTCTCTTGGTGTCAAGGATGTCGGTGCTGAAGACGACGAGCCCAAGTTGACTGATGACCAAATGAAGATCAACTCCAACTATCTGCGTGGTACCATTGCTGAAGACCTCTTGGATGAATCTACCGGCGCTATCAACGAAATCAACGGCAAATTGCTAAAGTTCCATGGTTCTTATGGTCAAGACGATCGTGACATCAGAGAGGAGCGCAAGAAGATGGGTCTTGAAAAGGCGTTCAGCTTCATGATTCGTGTCCGCATGCCTGGTGGTGTCTCTACTCCCGAGCAATGGCTTGTTATGGATGAACTGGCTGATACTTATGCTAACGGCGCCATCAAGTTGACCACTCGTCAGGCTTTCCAGCTTCACGGTATCTTGAAAAAGAATCTTCGCTCTACTATCCGTGGCATTAATCATTCCCTGCTCTCTACCCTTGCTGCCTGTGGTGATGTCAATCGTAACATCATGATCACTCCTGTCACTGAGATTCCCGAAGTCCATGCCCAAGTCCAAGAGTTTGGTACGGTACTCATGGAGCACTTGGCTCCCAAGACTACCGCCTACCATGAAATCTGGTTAGCTGACGAACAAGTTGCTGGCAATGCTGTTCAAGACTTTGAGCCCATCTACGGCCCTACTTACCTGCCTCGTAAATTCAAGATTGTCATTGCCGTCCCTCCCAACAACGATGTCGACATCTTTGCGCATGATTTGGGCTACATTGCCATTGTTGATGAGAGCAAAAAGGTCATTGGCTACAACGTTACTATCGGCGGTGGTATGGGTATGACTCATGGCAACAAAAAGACTTATCCTCGTCCTGCTAATGTGGTGGGTTACGTCCCTGCTGAACTGGCTGTCGCCTGTGGTGAAGCTGTCATGACAACACAAAGAGACTACGGTGATCGCACCAACCGCAAGCATGCTCGTTTCAAGTACACCATTGACACTCATGGGCTGGACTTTATCAAGAATGAGATCGAGACTCGTATGGGCACCAAGTTCGAGGAAGCCAAGCCTTATGTATTCACCGACAATGCTGATCGCTACGGTTGGACCAAGGGCGATGATGACAAATGGCACTTTTGCATGTTTATCGAGAACGGCAAGATCAAGGACTGGCCTGACTTCCAACCCAAGACCGGTCTTAAGGAGCTTGCTAAATGGCACAAGGGTGAATTCCGTCTCTCTCCTAATCAACATCTTGTCATTGCTAACGTCCCCGAGGCTGATTTGGAAAAGACCAAGGCTCTCTTGGCTAAATACAAGATGGACAACCTGTCGTTCACCGGTCTTCGTTTGAATGCTATGGCTTGTGTTGCCTTGCCGACGTGTGGTCTTGCCATGGCCGAATCCGAGCGCTACTTGCCTACCTTGGTCGGCCATCTTGAAAACGCTATTGAAGCTGCTGGTCTCAAGGATGATGCCATCACTATTCGTATGACTGGCTGTCCTAATGGTTGTGCTCGACCTTACCTTGCTGAAATTGCGTTTGTTGGAAAGGCCCCCAGTACATACAATGTCTACCTTGGTGGTGGCCACCAAGGCCAACGCTTGAACAAATTATACAAGGAAAGTTTACGTGAAGAAGAGATCTTGCAAGAAATCAATCCCATCATCAAGCGTTATGCTTTGGAACGCCTCTCTGGCGAACCATTTGGCGATTTTGTCATTCGTGCTGGATACGTCAAGGAAACCATCACCGGCACAGACTTCCATGAGCTTTAAGACACAACAAACCCATTTATATTTATTTCGTTTCAATATGTATTATAATAAAATACCAAAAATTACTAATTGTTCTAGACAAAATGCATGTATTATTTTCCCAAATGATTGATTTAGCATTTGACTTTAACAATATGAATCTTTTGCTGGCCTTCTTTATTATTTGCCAGGATTCAAGTCAAAATAACCCAGTGTAACATTAGGACTAATTTGTATTGTAGAACAAAGAGGAGGTGGGGGGGGGGGGAACAGAGAACTTGAAAAGATTCAGGAGGATGCCCATTGTTGCAACGACTACCCTTCTTTTCTTTCTTTTTCATTTATCACTGTAGACTCTCGCAATGTCGCTTCCTACGTCAATGGCTGATAACAACAACTACAATCTGCCTACTACGACACTGCATCCATTTGGCGTCATGAAAAACAGTAGCAGTGATGTCTCTAGATTTACAGAAAGAGAGCCGCTCATCACCCCACCACCGACGGTTTGGACACGCTTCAATGCGAGGTTTAAATTTGGCCGAGCCATCCTCTTGGGCTCTGGTGCACTAGGCATGTTTACGCTCATGCTGATTGTGCTAGGAACTTTGGGCGTGTTCAAAAACCAGAGATATAGGAACGAAGTGGGCATCTCTATCGGCAAATCTAAATACAAAGGCGATAGTAGAGGGTCTTGGGCAAACAATGATATAAGCGGCGAAGGCGATGGCACCTACTACGATCCAGGTGTCGGGTTAACAGCATGTGGTACCTCTTTCACTGCTTCTGATTATGTTGTTGCCATGGTACATAAGTGTTAGACACACCGAGTAGTTAAAAAAAAACAAAGATCAGTCTGCTAATGTTACATTTTGATTGTGTTGAATAGAATGCGTTTGATTTTGGTGAATCAGACAATCCTAATGAAAGCCCAGTTTGCGGTGCTTGTATTATAGTAACAGGCCCTAAAGGAAGCCAAAAAGCTCAAATCCAAGATATTGTAAGACTTTGTGCACAAAAAAAAAAGAGACAATCTCTAACACATGTATGGCATTATAGTGCCCGTCTACAGGCTGTGGAAGAGGATCAGTTGATTTGACACCAGCTGTGTTTAACAACATTGGCGATTTTGCGGATGGAAGAATTCCAGTTAGTTGGAAAACTTGTTGAACAAGAAAAAAAGTGCCAATTCTCTCCATTACATTAAATTATTATTGCATATAATTCATTACTTACTATTTACCAACATTTACACAATATAAATATTCGCATCTTATGTATTAAATTTGTCTTGACGCTTGGATATCTTGAAGATTGTAAATATCTTGTAATAAAGCATCCAGGTAGATTGCAATATTAAAGTCTATTTTTGTTGAACTATATAAAAAAAAAAAAGACATATATCTGGGTACTATATTGTACAAATAGCGGCTTGATACAAGTGGGGCTAATGCTTATAAACCCTCTGACATTGCATCTACATGAACACAACATACCTAATCATTGTCATGGATCTGGTCTCTTGACAATACA
>MU619277.1:61646-71961 GCA_025201805.1 Parasitella parasitica
TCCAAATCATCCGCATCGCTGCATTGAAGAGAAACAGAGTTTTCTCCTGTCACTGTAAACGCTGCAGTCTTTTTCTGACCGAGTGGTCGTGCTTTATCGTTCGGTGTATCAGTATTTTGGGTTTATTTTCTCAAATCTTGCTGTATATCAGCACTCGGTTTATAAACCAACACAATATAGCTTTTACAAATGGAGCAAAGATCGCAAAGCAGAGCGTTGGAACCCATTGGGATCCAGTATGAACAGAGTATTTTGCTGGTTATATAATACATTTCAGTGCATTATTTCGAAAATTGCGAGCAACTAGGACCGGACGGATTTTATCAAGCACCTGTAGACAAAGAAAATCGAGCACTCACATCGATTAAAAAGATTAGGCATAAACAAGGAGTAGCATTGACCAAAGATGTCATTTGTATAAATAAAAGGACAATAGGCTGAATTAGGCATTTCTTGTTTACGAATACATGTAATTTTCACATTCAGTGTGTCATGTAAGTATCTTATTAGGCTTCTTTTTCATTGTATGTAAAGAGTGCGGCACTTATCTAAATGTGCTCATCTATAATAACCCCCCCCCCCTTTTTTTTTCAAGATGTCTTACATTATTCTAAACCTAATTGAATAACAAGATTGATTTGTTATATATATACAAGACGTCATATATATTGCGACACTACTACTGTAGTTGATGACATTTGGATAACAAGGGACATACAAAGACCTTCTAGTTACAGACATAACCTATTTTTTAAAATAATTCCAGCAGATTCACGCTATCGAAAATGCAGTGTTTTTTTTACAGTGATACCGATAAAAGAGCTCAACTAACGAGACGTATATATATTTATAGTTGAATCGCATGGCACCGATACAATTTCATCTACAACTGCCTAAATGTACATTTGGAACTTTTTTATCGTTTTGTTTCTATTTTGCACATAATGCACTAATTTATAGCATATACGATCTTTCCAAAGTACACGCCTTACAGGAAGAATCGTCTTTGCCGAATTACTCAGTTTAGCACATGATGTATTTTGATCATATGAAGACCGGCACATGTATCAAAAGGGATTACTTGTCGCGCATCTTGTGCCAAGTGGAAGCGATTCATCATTGAAGCATGTACATTTTACATCTGCACAGAGTTGGCTGTATCTTGGTAGATATTGTAAAGGCGCAAATAGTAAATCATCTGTTTTCCGCAACCATATTTAACTGTTTCCTGAAAGACCATTTCATTGTTTAGCATCACACTATACCAAAAAACCAGGACACTATTGCAAATATGCAGATCTCGACAAGAACACGAAAAACCGCAGCATGTCTCTAATATAAGCATTTTTCTTTATTATCTGATATTAAGCCCTGGCTATATGCTACAAATGACTCATGAGAGTGCTCTGCACTGATAAAACGACGTTTATTTGCTGCTTCTAGTAGACTGACGCCGCCACTAGCTGATTAATGCTCATTTTGATGTGGGGAGGGAGGGGGGGGGGGAGGAGAGGAGAGGAGAGTTTTTTTTTATCATTTTAGCACGACTGAAAGCTCACCCAAAAGGGCCTACAATTTGCGTAAAGTTTCTGGTAGTTATTCTGCATAATATCCATCTGGAAACAGCAATGCGAGGAACACCCATATTCCTGTAGCGCGCAAATACCGGGGGCTGGATTAAACTTTTTTATTCCTTCTTTTTCTTGTCCTCTTTCCATCTCGTTCCCTTTCAACAAATGTTGCGCAATCAACGGTACTGCGCACTACAGTTCAAACGCTTTTTCACTCTCGATGTAAGTCTCGGCATCAAGCTCTCCAGCTTGTTTTTAACAAAACCCTATCCCTGTCCAGGGACGCAATCGATTGTCCAACAAGTTTATGCCTGCCACCAAAGACAAGCCGTCAAACTCAGCGGATAGTTCTAGCCATCAGATGTTGCTAAAAGCAGGATTTGTTCGACAGGTAACGGCCGTTAATCAGCGAAAAAGTGCTTTGTTTGTTTTAACGGCACGTTTTGCAGAGTGGTGCTGGCATCTACTCTTTGCTGCCTTTAGGGTTGCGCACAGTAGAAAAGATCGAGCGCATTATTGACGCCGAGATGCAGGCTATCGGAAGCGAGAAGCTGTCTCTTCCTATGCTGCTCAATCCCGACGCTTGGAAAAAAACAGGCCGCTGGGACGGCTCCAAAGGCGAGGTAAGAAAGATCCCGCTCTAAAAATCCGTGCATGACAAGACAAACTCATAGGACATTGACAACAGTTCTTTCGTTTGCAAGACAGAAAAGAATCCGACCTCTTGCTAGCGCCCACTCACGAGGAGGAAATCACTCAGCTAGTAGCGGCACAGCTCCAATCACTCAAACAGCTGCCGATACGTTTATATCAGATTGGGCGAAAATACCGGGATGAACTTCGGCCTCGCGCTGGGCTACTGCGGGGAAGAGAATTCATCATGAAAGATTTATATTCGTTCGACGCCACACAACAAGACGCCTTTGTCACTTACGAACAAGTTGCACAGGCCTACCGCAATATATTTGAAAAGATGGGTGTTCCATTTGTCATCGCTGAGGCAGACAGCGGCAACATTGGCGGGTCGAAATCGCACGAGTACCATTTGATCTCGCCGGTGGGCGAGGACACCTTATTGACTTGTGCCGGATGTGGATATACAGCGAACGAGGAACTGGCAGTAGGCAGTTTACACCAGCTTTACACGGACCATCATACCGCTTTGATAGATTCAGTGCAGCTGCGCAATGCCGACACCACGGTTGTGTCATACACGGCAACCAATGTAGCCGAAGATGGCGTTGTGGAAGGTCTCGCTGCCATCTTTACACCGCCTCAGCGCGATGCCAACATCCTCAAGGTACAGACACAGCTGAGCAAGTACCTCAAGCGCCAGAAGCAAATGAGCGAAAGAGCAACAATAGACATGGAGGTTGTGCCAAAGGCCAAGGCTGAGGCCATCGACCTTGCCGCCATCCGTCACTTGCATGCTTTCATCGACGACGCACTGGAGCTAAATTTACAAGCGAGTGAGCAGCTGACAATCCATCCACAAGACCATTTTCGAATAGCCAAGGAAGGCGACCACTGTGCATTGTGCACAGGGAAAAGCAGCAAATTAAGCAGCGTCAAGGCGATCGAATGTGGTCACACGTTCTATCTTGGCACAAAGTATTCGAGTGTGCTGGATTGCGGGTTCCGCGAGGGCGGCAAAAAGGGGGACGTGGTGCCGGCTGAAATGGGGTGCTATGGCATTGGCATCACACGTCTCTTGGCAGCTGTTGCTGAGGCGCGCTATGATGCAAAAGGCATTGCTTGGCCGAAACGACTGGCGCCCTACAGTCTATGCATTGTGCCTACGGATGATAGAAAGCAAGAGTTCAAGGACATTGCTAATCAGATCTA
The DNA here is from genome assembly GCA_025201805.1 of Parasitella parasitica. NCBI lineage: Eukaryota > Fungi > Mucoromycota > Mucoromycetes > Mucorales > Mucoraceae > Parasitella > Parasitella parasitica. Next base: position 65,063 of record MU619277.1, read on the forward strand.
CGACTCGCTTGGCGGACTCCTCGACGGCGATGTGGTCATTGATGATCGCCGCCTAGGCTTTGGAGCCAAGATGAAAGATGCCGAGCTGGTGGGTTATCCTTACACTGTTATAGTGGGGCCCAAATCACTGCAGCCGGAGCAGCCCCAGCTGGAAATCCATCAGCGCATCCAACACCAAGACAGCAAAAAGACCACCATAGAGTTGAAAGATTTACAGCATAGAATGTTTATTAAAGATTAAACAATATAAAAGAATAGAGTGTATTTATATACAAAAGTTAATAAGGGTCACGGCTCTCGGCCTTTTGAATTGTAGCATACAGGACATTTGCATCGGCAGGTGGATCAACTTCGCCTCTTAGCAAAGCAGCAGCACGAATAGGTTTGCCGTAGAACTTTTCGTTTGCCTTTTGCAATTCCAGCAAGCCTGTGCCTTCAATCGACATGCCAGCAAACAAGCCCTTTGATTTAGTGTAAGAAAACACAGGCGCCACCTTTTTGTCTCTGATGTCGCCTGCAATAGAAGCTTCCCCGCCAGCACCGATGGGGCCAGCACTGACGCTTAGATTACCTCCCAATGTTAGATTTCCGCCTTGAGAGAAAGCGCGCACAGCCTCATCACTGTTCAAGATCAGGACAAAGTCAGTGATATCAGCACCAATCTGTGCACCAAAGCCTACGCCGCCAGTTGCAATGGCTGTAGGGGCGCTCCATTTACCGTCAGGCAGTTTGGCGACTACAATACCGCTGCCAGCACGCCCGCTCCATAAAAAGCCAGCCTTGACGACAGTGAAGATAGCAAGTCCTTTTGCTTCTTTGATGACTGAAACAGGAATAATTGTATCAAATCCATTTTCAATCTCTTCTTTAACTGAAACATAACATGAGGGGGGGGGGGGAAGAGGGCTGTTGGTGGATGCTCACATTTTATGCAACACATGAAACGAAAAACTTACTAATGAACTGCTCCAAGATGCGAGACGCTTTCTGACATTCTTCGCCAAGACTTCCAGGAATGGGGCTGTTAAACTTGGGCCCACTTTGAGCTAGACGATGGTACATGATTCTATGTTGGTTTATACAGAATCTAGTCTTGTTTTCTACACTTACTTGCAGATGCTGCCATGTCGCCGATTTGACGAGACGCCTGCTGGCCAAACGTCGATGCGCCTATGCTTACCAGTCAACAACAACAACAACCACAGCACTAACAAAATATGGCTCCAAGAGAGACAAATCAAACTTACTTGATGCAGCGCGAGATGCTTGTTCTTTGAAACGATCAAACATGGACATTTTCTTGTTATTTTTTTTTTTTTTAATAGTTGTGATGAACAAAAGCGAAAAAGGGAAAAACAAAAAGAAAAAAAAACCCCCCAAGAGTTTCTTTTATACAAATGATACACACACTCTGACACTACATCATACATTACACAATTTATGCTACACAACAGAGAATCACATGTGTGAAAGGTGTATTACAACAAGGTTATTTTTAATGAAACCAAGCAAGCTTATGGATATCGTTTAGCGAGATTCGCTTGGCAGGGTCTCTTTCTAAAATTGCTTGGACAACGAGCTTGGCCTCTGTCGAAATAATGCAATCCTGCGGCCATTTCACTTCGGCTCGAACGATGCGGTAAAACAGCTGAGACACTCTCTCACCCTTGCGTCGATCGTAACGGAATGGCAAATAGCCAACCAGCAGACTGTATAGAATAATGCCCAATGCCCATATATCTGTTTTCCGTCCATCGTAATCCTGCTGCTGTACAATCTCAGGCGCAGCATATTCTTCGCTTCCACATCTTGTAACTAGCAGCGGTGACTCGGGGTCGACCACACGGGCTAAACCAAAATCTGTAATTTTCAATATTTCTTGGTCGGATTGCTTATGGATCAAGATGTCTAACAAGAGGAGAGAATGTCAGTAACATTTCGCATGTGTACTTGGAACAAAGAAAAAACCCCCCCCCCCCTCTTACTCTCTAGTTTGAGGTCTCGATGGACAATGTTGTGTTCGTGCAGATATTTGACAGCATTCAACAGCTGTAAAAACAGCGTTTTGACTTGCACCTCATCGACGCTTGTGTTTGTCAGATTCAACTGATGGTGCATTTTCTGCACAAAGTCAAACAGCTCGCCGCCCTCTACGTATTCCAGCACTATGCACATCATCTGCTCTGTTTCCATGGTTGCTTCGAGACGAACAATGTTGAGATGGTCGATGAAATTCAATATTCCCACTTCCCTTTCTATGCTGGATCTCACCCGGGGGTCGTCTAATAATTTGCCCTTTTGGATAGTCTTGATGGCGACAAGCTTGCCTTGTGAACTGGATGCTAAATAAACTCGGGAAAAGGCGCCCACGCCCAGCAGCTTGACAATGTGGAAGCCTCCAATATTGCTGCCGACAATATCGATGCTCTCTGCTATCTGCGATGGTATTAGGGGTATCGTGTTGGGCTGGTCTCCAAGATTAGGCTGCTCTGATAAGGTTGGGATGGCTGTTGTCGGTGTGCCTGTAAAGCAAGATAGCACAGGGATGTCTTGCTTGATGTGTGTGGCACCTATGGCTGCAGGAGGAGGGAATACAAAGTGTTTGGTGGTGTTACTATTGGGCAGAGGTGTCGGTAAGCTGTTCAAGGTGTCTGTCTGCAAGTCTGGTGTCGTGGGAGAGGGTAATGATGATTCTGTAGCATAGAGATGCTGTGGGATGGGCGATGGTGCAGGTGCCTGTGATGCCTGACGTGCAACCAATTGACGCAGGCGATTAGCATAGCTATCATGATGATACAAGTCATCCTCTTTAAGCGTTGGTATGGATGATGTGGGCGATGACGGAGGCACACTTTGCCTTATAGAGATTTTGCGAGATATGGAGGGTGGTGGACGAGGTGTCTCGGATGACGTGTGAAAAAATGAGTTTGTCTTGCTTGTATCTGTGTTTATTTCTAGTGTGGGTGTGGGTCGACGATGATGACCACTGCCACTACTACCAACTGCTGCAGTCTAAACAGGAATTAAGATCCCAACGTTGCGCAAGGAAATATAGCCTGATGCTTACCTGTTCTTGTTCTTGCTGCTTGTTGTGAGATGTGGTAATCTGAATAGACGTGGCCTAGCATTTTCATTGTTGACGTCCTTGTTTTATGCCAATTAAATTCATGCTGGCTACTTACCATGACGTGGAGCGTTGTAGATGTTGAAAGGCAAGAGGCAAATGGACCGACGGAGAGAGAAAAAGGACAGAAAGGAAGGGTTTGAAACAGAAAGATTTTCAACTTGAACAATGGAAGCCATGTTATTTCGAGTCACGTACAACCACACTGCACCAATAGTTGAATCCTCATTTTTTTACTCTTTGTAGCATATTAATAAACATCAAACCGATTGGTCACAATCTCTCATTGCAATGATGACTAAAGAGCATTTATGCAAGCCAATTTGGCTATTCCTTATATATAGAATACTGCTTTGCTATGAAAGCATACATTGATATCGAGTCATCTGTTAACATTACACATCTTCAATATTTATATCTAAAGCTCTAATTTTACTCAAGGCGCTGATTGCTACAGCACTACCAAAGGTATTCATCATTCATAATAGGCCTCAATGCACTTGCATCATGTTCGCTATGAAATGTCCTTGATCTTGATGCATGGCCCGACGTAGTGAGGTCAACCACAACAGCATATTTATCTGGATCAAACCTTGCGTAGTGCTACCCCACTCCCCAATTATTCCTCATCATGCCATCAACTTGCTTTGTCGCACGAATTTCCAGACGAGGCAGGCTCCTTGTGAAATGTCTATTATCAAGTTGGAGATGTATGCTGGTGCTCTTACACCCAGTTAAGACTATAACATCTGCTTTTCTGCATCCACATATATTCTTTGTGCAAGTGTCTACATAGGCACTTGGTACCATTCTTGAGACCCCAAAATCAGCCAAAAAAAAAGGCAAGCCATCTGGGATTCATTCAGTGCATGATCCGTGGTACTGGATTTGGCTCTCAAACACGAAGATGTGCATTTTGACAGGACTAGTCTGAAACTGCTTGGAATACAAATGCCCTTTCATATCACACAACTTGTGAACTTGGGGGGGGGGGTTTGACTTTCAACAACAAGAAAATTAAATGGAGGCAAGGCGCTGCATCTACCAAATAGTTTAAATTGAATGCCATTTTTAGTCCTATTTCCATGGATTGTCATTCCATGGATGCAATTCCAAGGAGGATAATCTCAATACCGAGGCCTCCATATGCATAAAGTGGAACACCTTACCACGCGTTTTTTTTTTTTTTTTTGCAGGTGGCATTTTGATTTTTTTACTGATTTACGGAGGATGAAGTGTGAGGAGTGTCTTTCGAAAAATCACAACGACCTTACGCTTTCGAGGCTGAGAACATTAGATGCCTTGTCAGTTAAAGCTGTTAATGCAAAACTAGCGGTAGTTTTAAACATACAATACTTACCTTTCTGTCTCTTTTGGTTTTATAGTCAACACAGAGCCAAAATGGTCATGGTTTCTAAAATAACAAAAAATAAGGAAGGTGAGGGGGGGGGGCAGACTTTAATTAATGCTTTGAATGCATTTTTGAGGCTATGAGAAGAGCCATGCTGCTAAAAAAAAACTCCCTCCCCATTAATTTATGAGGTTTCAAGGCGATGTTCACCGTTTCTTGTGAATCCAACCTCAACAACGATATCTTCAATATCTACTTGTAGTGCACAACATGGAATTTTTTTTGTTTTCGAAATCTTGGCATGATGGATATTATCGGGTATAATTCAATCCATAGAAGATTATTACAATCTTTTTATTTTTCCATGACACGGGCGTCAGTTCATTTATTAGCTGAGTTGACCTGTCAAAGTAGTTGCCTTCCAAAAAGAAGGCAAAGTGAGTTACATTAGCAACGGACAGAATTTTCTACGTTCAAAAATATTGCTGTCGTATCAAAATAAAGAAGCAAATCTTACGAGTTTTAAGATATAACTATTTCAAAAGTAGCTTAAATTGCATTTTGTGAAATAAGCTCATATATAGCTGACGGAAAATCAAGTATTACATAAATGTGGTACCAACTTAGAGCAGACTAATATGCTCTTTTGCTATAAACTGTAACTGGCAATCAAAACCTAATCTATTTGATAAGCAGTATATATTATAATACCCAGGAGTATATTTTTTCTTTGTGAAAAGGTACAGATGCATACGGAGCAACCAATCATGGCGCAAAACAAGTGAAAATCACATGTGTCACGGAAGTCTTTTACTAAAATATCGCTATCTTATCACCTTCCTTTTTCTGTAGGGTGATCCCTTATTATATGGGAGAAAAGACGCGACCTATTGAGCATCTTTGATGGAATAAACGTTGCGTATATGATTACAAGGATTCCTTTCATGAAATAGCGCTTCCATTTTATTGTTGGGATCGCAATACCTTTTTGACTTACTACTGCTGTTAGCGAATAGCATCGAATAAATACAATGCAACAACATTCGAGCACACAACCGCATCTCAAACCCAGGATTAGATGTGTACAATAGTAGGCTGATTTTTCAAGTGAAATTTGAAACCTATTTATACATGCAACCCATCTTGATTGTTGTAATCATTTATCCGTTGGAAAGATCTAATGCGTATTTCGCCCAAAAATGTAAAGGGTAGTATGTTTATATGAATGTCTGCTAGTGATTCAGCCAACTATCAGCCATCCCGTATGAGGAGCCGTGGATCAATGCAATCCCACTTTCTTAGTACGAGTACACCAAATGTTGTCCATGTGAGTCATTTCTTATCTTTGATCGGAGACTCTTAGGAAATCCCAGGAACCACAAATAAAATGGCTTGCACAAACAAATGCGCGCGCTTTGCATTGCAAATGCTTGATTTGCTCTATTTGTATCAACCCAAAAATAAACACGACAAACAAAAGAGGCCTGATTCATGCAAAACATGTGTGTAGTTGTATTTCGGAGATGATCGTAAAGAAACTAGGGCGAAAGATCAAAATAAGCAATTTGACAATATGTAGGCATTTAAGGTTTTCGAACCAATAATACGTTGGTGACCCCACAACTGAAGGTCTTATCTATACGCTTTAGCAGTCATTTCCGCCCATACGGCCAATTCAATGACATCTCCCCATCCCTGCTACCCTCCTTATATTCTATGAATCATTTCATTCAATCTCACATCTCTTCTTCTTTTCTTTTCTTTTTCTTTTTTTCTTTTTTTTTTTTGTCTTTAACCTTTTCTTTTATATTTTAATATAATTCAATTGCAAATATGGCTCATCAAGCTCGTATCAACACTGTCGTGGAGTCTCTTACAAGAGGTCCCCGCAACGTCGTTTTCCCTCAGAAAAATGGCCAGGTGCAGCCTGTCTCGGAGATCTTTGGGCAAAATGTCTTTACACGTAGCGAAATGGCCAAGATGTTGCCCAAGCCAGTTTACAAGACCTTTGTCCAAACCTTGAAGGGTAAGAGCACCATTGACAAGGTCACTGCCGATGCCATTGCTCATGCCGCCAAGGTCTGGTCCATTGAGCGTGGTGCTACTCATTTCACTCACTGGTTCCAGCCCTTGAATGACTCCACTGCTGAAAAGCACGATTCTTTTTTGACTCTCAAGTCTTCGTTTGTGGATGGCTCCGAGGTTGTAAGTATATTTCCTTTATTTTTGCAAATGCGTGATTTGACATGATCTAAATACAAACGTTAATGGAATCAAGGTTACTGCTATTGATACCTTCTCTGGCTCTCAATTGTTGCAATCGGAACCCGATGCTTCATCATTCCCTTCAGGTGGTATGCGTAGTACATTTGAAGCTCGTGGTTACACTGTTTGGGATACTAAGAGGTAACAATGATATGGAGT